>PVKE010030792.1:0-19418 GCA_004027555.1 Craseonycteris thonglongyai
AGTGACAAAACAAATGAGTATATATTTATAATTTTACTACCTTACTATACTATAAAAACATAATAGAACCTCTCACTAGCTTTGCTTTTTCAGAGTAAGGGAAATACCTAATTTCTATTGTTTATTCAGTGATACAGCCTTCGAGGATATCTGATTATTGTGAGTCTCCAAAAGAATGAAATTGTGTATACAATAGTTTTCTTCGAATCTCTTATACCAGATAATACACTAAAACTACTTATTGAGAAGAAAAAGGGGAAAGACAAACAACAATGAAGATGCTGGCATCAGGAAAGAAGGAAATAGCCAGGAGAAACAGGAAAGAGTTAACTAGGTAATCTACCGTATTTTCCGGCATATAAGACGACCGGGCGTATAAGACGACCCCCTAATTTTACAGTTAAAACATAGGTTTAGGCCTATATTCGCTGTATAAGACTACCCCCCACTTCCGAGGCTGTAGTCTTATACAGTGAATATAGGCCCAAACCTATGTTTTAACTATAAAATTAGGAGGTTGTCTTATACGCCTGGTCATCTTATACACCAGAAAATATGTAACCAGAGAAAAACAAGATGAGCAGAACTCCCAATGACCTGGTTGGAAAACAGGGTTGGTGGGAGGGAGAACAAGGGAATAGTGTAAAGTCTTGGGGAGCTTGGGGCTGAGGGTGTACTGCTACATGTAGCACTGCAAAGAAAAAGTTAGAGAATATAATTAAATGTATTACTCATTGTGAAATGCAAGTTGAAAGTGTGATGAATTGAAAGTATGATGTGATCTAGATTGTGTTAAAAAAAGTATATATATATATATATATATATACTTTGATATATATAACAATGATATATATATATATATATATATCATTGTTATATATATATTGATATATATATATATATCATTGTTATGGCCTGTTAGAAGTTAGCAGTATGGTTACTGACATTAGGTTTGTGACAGAGTAGAATTGTATTATGACTGATAGAAGTTATTAGAGCAGATTTGCATAAACTGCTTTCAAGGCTGACGTGTGTGTTTTCTGTGTGTATGCTAGTAGAATTCATTCTCATGATTCTTTGAAGATAGAAAAGAGCTGAGTGAAATGAAACTCCTATTTTTGAAGAATGTTTCTGGTGGTACTAAGCAGAATGGATTAATTTAGTGAGAGATGGGTTTTTAGACATTAAAATCATTTTGCATTAAAAGCACTAGTGCATTCTTGCTGGAAGAAGCCAAATGCAACTCAGTGGCTACATCTGAGTCAAGGGGTGAAATAACTCCCTACACAGCCTTGAAATTATGAGGAGTGAGATATCCCTTTCTGTGCATCTTTCTGGGACGCACCTTCAATCCAAATCTTCTCTTCTGTTAGGGTCCACAGCAAAAACACAAATGCCCCCTTTTTCCTGGATCTTGGTTGAGCAATGGTTCACTCGCATGAAAACATTTCCTGCGCTGAGTACTTGACTCCTGAGATGAGAGCGAAGAAATCTAATGTTTTAATTTTTCTATCAAAATTTCTATCAAAAATTATCATGATAGAAAAACATGATAATTTTTCTATCATGTTCTGAATGACACAGGGAAGAACCCTGTGCAGTGTTCAATCAAGATTCAGATTGGTAGGTGGAGGTTCATGCGATGGGTGACAGAAAACGGTGTCCTAGTCGAAACACTGGGCTGGGCATTAAGGGGTCTATTCCTGCTGTCACTTGTGGCTTCAGTCTCAGACCACAATGCATTGTATCTGTTACTCTCTTTGCTCATTTGCCCACTGTCAGGGCCAGTGCAGCCCAAGTGATGACTTACATATATAAAAACTTAAATATATGACTACAAAGTGAAGATCTTTCTGCAAACGCAATAGATGATAGGGATATTTTGCTGGCAGGGATATTTTATTTTAGAAATTCTAAAAAAATATGAGGCAGTCTTTTTTAACATAGTAAATTTTATATTTCCACAATCTTTTAAGAATCAGCCTCACAAAGATAACCCTCTCTTCTTGCAATTATGATCAGGCAACATTCTGACAAGACCTACTATGGAAAATTATATATATACATATATATATGTATATATATAATATATATATATATTATATATATATATATTATATATATATATACATACATATATATATAAAAGAAAGAAATAAGAATTACTTTGAGGATGTGACATGAAATTCCAAGAAATCAAACAAAAATTCAAAAGAGTGAGTCTATTAGAGTATTTTCCATATTGTCTGTGGACCGCTTACATCAGAATCTCCTAGGGTTGTCAGAAGAAAAGTATGAGTCAGATGAGGATTCCTAGGCCCTGCTTCTGAGACATTGGGCCAAGAACTCTGGAGGTGGGATACAGGAAACGATCCTTGTGGTCGCTAGTGTCAATGTATTTAACTTGGATATTAATCCACCTCAGTTTCATACATTTGTACATATTAATTATGCACATTTATGAAACACAGTAAAGAAAGTAACTTTATAAATAGAAAAAATTATTGTCTTCTGCAGGTGAATTGAAAAACTTCATATTGACATTAGTGAAATTGAAGTGTGGCTCTTGCTAGGGTTCTCATTCACAAAAAATAAAATGAAATGAATATCTTTAGTTTACCACCTATGAAGCATTTTAATTTCATCTGGAAAAAAGTGACTATTGTTAGGTAAAAAGAATTAAATTAAGATCTTGGCTCTATAGCACTGATGCATTATGCACACATGTATTTCCTCTATAGTTTAATGAATACATAACTTATTACCTTATGTCAGGGGTGTCAAACTCAATTAAAACACGGGCCATTTGGTGCAACAGGCAAGATTCACGCGGGCCACATCACATTTACAAACGTCGCCGGAACGGAGTCAGCATGTTTATACACACCCACAGGCCCCCAGGAAAGGCACTGGGCCACGTGTATACTCCTCTTCAGTAGTGAAAGGGTTAACAAGGGAATTGTGTGTATGGTATTGCCTCAATCTCCCCTAAGCGCTATTTTCTTTATAACAAGTTTTTCTATTTTCATTTTATTTCAGAGCATCATGGGCCACAAAAAATTACCTTGTAGGCCGCATGTGGCCCGCGGGCTGCCAGTTTGACACACCTGGCTTATGTCATAGACAAGGATCAAGAGATTCTGCATCTGTACTTTTTCTCACTACCTATTCTCTTATTGGGCAGAAGCTCAGTCAATAAAGGGTATAATCATTCAATATTTTAAATCATTTTTTCAACCATGACAAATGAAACAAAAAAGTTTTTCAAATTTACCTTTGGTCAATGAAAGAATACACAAAACTAAAATAAATTATCTTGAATCATGTTTCATGCCCCTTGTATATTTTCATTAACAATTTAAAGACATTTTCAATATGTAATAGATTGAAAATCTAGTTTTGCATAGTATAAGTTGTTATTCATATCAAATATCAACCTTTGGTAATTACTTATTATTATCAGACATCCACCATCCAGGAGATTCCAGGATTAATTCATATTAAAGCAGTCCTCAGGTGCAAGAAGGCAATTGGAGCATTTAACAAAAGCTGGTGTAATCCTGACTCAAGATTTGTGCTAACAATCACAGCGTTTCCAAAATGTTCTCATTAGATGTATATTTGTATAAATCCATTTAAAGCGAGTACATACAGATGCCTTTTTTATTTTATTTGGAAATACTAAGGGTTTTAATTGGAGTGCCAATTTTCTGCAGCCTTAACTTCTTTAGAATTGTAGCTTTGAGGTTAAAATGTGTCTCAGTGATAATCGACTCTTTTGAGTTCATGGGAAAATAAATTCCTGTTCTATTCTGTTTGAAAACATGAACAGATATTTTCCAATTTAAAGAAATTGACACAATTAAGCTTTCTGAGCTTAATTCAGTTGGACAAAATATAAAAATTTAAAAGTGGCATCCAATTATCTTGAACCTGTACACTTTGTTGAAAAACTATTAAATTGGGGAAATTTTGAGCTATTTCAGAAGGCACATTTAAGCATTCTGTTGACAATGAATTCAGAATAAAAATAATTAAAAAATGAAAGCCTTGACCGATTAATCATGTCTTCTTCACAAGTGGTGTGTTGTAAACAGAACTAGATACTGTTCCTGACCTAGTCATTTATATTATCTTTCAGTTTGGGAATTTTGTTTTTCCTATTTGTTACCAAATATAATTCCATTAACACAAAATTCTGCCACTAGGTGGCTCTATTTAGCTTTTTTAAAAGCGGTCTTCTATGAAAATCTGTTTTTGGAGCATTTCATTTTTCTTATTTCCTCTCATCTATGTTTTTTGCCCATGTCTTACATACAGCCTGTGTAGCTTAGTCTCAAACCATTAGCTGTATGAAATTAGAGCCTATGAGCAATGTGCTGCCAACTCCTGTCTCCAGTCATCAAATAACGAAAGGTGACAGATGATAATTTTGCAGGATTATGATTATTGGCTGAATGCCATTGTTCAATGCTTGGATCCTTAACAGAATTATTCCCAAACTTATTTTCTCACCCCATAGCTCCATTTGAGCACCAAGTCATTTTTCCTTCAGTGAGAGAAATCCCAAGAAAGACATGGAAAGAGGGATGAATTTGTTTTTAATTTCCTGAGAAATTCCTGATTTGAGAAGAATGGTCTGATCTACCGGTAGTTGAAAATGCCCTAAACAAGGGGTTGAAACACTTGAAATGTAGTTTGGGTTTTTTGCAAGTAGTTAATTTGTCTATCCTCCCTGAATCTCAGTTTCCTCATCCACAAAGTAGAATGATTGGACAAGATGATATTTGTAATCTCTTATAGTTTTTTAAAAGATGTATCCCTTTATCCAAAGGGATTCCTTAAGCAGAGGTGGCTTTGCATGTAAATGTTATTTACTTTCATAGATTATAAACTACTGAGGAAGGAAAAATATAATTTCTCTAGCCCTAGTACCCCCCAACAGTGCCTGGCACATAGAAGAAACTCAACTTACCACATACATTTAAATGAATATACAACCTGCCTAGGAGTTCTGAATGATGAGAATTACAGGGTAATGTTGGCTCTCCACAGTCCTATTTCATCTTATTCTCTCTTTGACTGAACATCTAGTTTCTATACTTAGAGTTCCAGGTGCCCACTGATAAAGGAAAGTAACCTTAGAATGCATTTGTTCTTTCTAAAAAGAAAGTGTAAGTTACCAGGCTTTCTCTAGCAACACTGGTTTGCTATTTTGACAAAATAGTTATCACTGCAGACGCTTTAAAATGCAAGGCCCATCTGTAAAAAGAGATTAAAAATCCTGGAGCATGGCAGTGACAAACTCTGGGTAGAGGACATTGCCCTAGTGAGCTCCCTCTGAAGCTGTTGGGCCAGGTTGCTGAGACAAGGCTCCTCCATGAAAATGAGGTGTTGAGAAAAGGATTGATAATTGGTAGAGAAGTGAAAGGGTGCTTAATGAATCTGAGTATAATAGTCAAATATTACATAGATAAATGCGAAAATTCATCATGCACAGAAAAATATTAAAATAACATTTTTGTGAGGAGTTGTGAGATTCTTGAAAACAGGTTAAACTGAGTCAAATATCCAATTCTGAAACTATCTGTAGGGGACTTCTGGATAACAGTAAAAATGATTAAGTAAGAATCTGAAACCTGAAACACACAGTATGGAAAGAGAGCAACAACGTACCAGTCACAATATCACTATCTTAAAAATATACATGAGAAATTAAATGCTATGAAATGCAGTTCTGACATCTTTCAATTGCAATCATCTCTCTGTTATTAGCTATCTGGAAATGGAAATATTTATGTGGCCTTGCAACATTCCATTTGATCTTTTTCTGAGCTCTTCTGAGTTCTACATTGCTACAGAGAATTAGAATGGCTTTACCCTGATTGATTTTTCTTAAGAAGAGGAAAAATTTCAACTGGCTTGATATCTCATTGTACAGATACTTAGGAGTCTATAGCTTTTACTGAAAAATACTATTTAAATACCCTTGCTGACTGCAGCAACTTAGAGAATATTCATTACAGAACAATGCTCCCTGGAATGTAGGTCACAATGAAAGTACAATAAAAGATATTGTTAAGGTTATTGCTAATTTTTTAATGGGAAAATATTTATGCTTTGACAGAATTCTGGGAATTTTGCTTAGACATCTTAATATAATGCATTTGTGCAATTTTAACCCTGTGTCAAGCAAGTGTCTTGCCTCATGATATCTTTACACATGTAATGGTTAAAGGGCTTTGCTATGGTTAAAGAGGATAGAACAGAAGAAAGCTCCCTCCATAATGATGAGGAGTGAGTGTTTTTGACTTATATATAAAAGTGAGATGTCAATCTGCAGCAAAATGGAAAGTGTAGGTATTATATAATATTAATATAAAACATAGAGTATAAAATAATAATTCTGATATTATAAATATGTAAAATTTGAATATGTTACAAGGATAAGACATAGATATTGTGGAGAAATAAAATTTTGGCTTTGTTCCTTTGGAACTTGAAATAATTTTCTACTTGAATTTCTGTTATTTCAATATAATCTTTTTTTATTTTTAAAGATTTATTTTATTGTTTTTGACAGACACAGTGAGAGAGAGACAAAGATAGAGAGAGACAGAGAGAAGGGGAGGGCCCAGAGCAGTCTCCATAGTTGAACTTCATCAGCTTTCGACATGGTTTCCTCCCATATAGGTGGGCAGGAACCACACAGGGCAGGATGGGCTGTGGGCTTCCCCCCTGGGAGGCACACCCCCTCGAGCCAGAGGCTGAATCAGGGGGCAAGGACCAAACTGGGGGCCTCCCTTATGGGAAGCACACCCCAGTTCAGCATATGGGTCTCCACAGGCCGGAGCTGGGATTCAATCCTCAGTCCTCAGGGCTGCAAAGCAAGCACTTAACCCACTGAGCCATCCTGGCTTCCCCCCAATATAATCTTAACAATAATTATTTAAAGCCATAGTCTTATAGGTGGGAAGTTTTATTGAAGGTTAACATTTTTATCGCATTAAGTGCTGAATACCCCATTAGATGATAACTTTTAAGGGTAGTAATGATTTTTAGCACCTCTATTTCCTCTCCAAACAGAAGAAATTTTGATATGGTACAATGGAAACAATAAAGTAAAAGGTAGAGTTTAATGCAAGGTGAACATGAGGTGTTGATGGAACTGGGGAAGGATAAGTTCTCTCCTGACTCAACCTTCCCATTTGGTTTTGGACCACCATCTCCTGTACTGGGTGTGATACAATGGGTTTGAAATAATTTTCAAAATGGAGATAACCTAGACTTTGGACTTCATGTATGATCTGCATAAGGAAAAGTTATGTATACCTGCCTCTAGAGTAGGCAATTAACAAAGGGCAGTGGTAAACGAGTCTCTGGGTTTATTATATGACTGCGTCTATTTTATCCAGGCAGTAATTTTATGGGTGTCTCTTCTTTCTCCCATCTATACACTAACCCCTCAAATACTAAACACACATTTTGGTAACCCAGACGGAGTGGCTGTGAATTATGAAGTTCCCTAGTCAAGAATTTAGGGGTTTGAGATCCTGTCATGTTTTAACAATCCCATCCTATTGAAATGAAATCTACTTTAGCATATGCATGGTGGTCTTTTTAACCCCGCTAACACATGATAGAACTCCCTTTAATAGTGATACTTTTGATTGCAAATGAAGTTATCACATATATTTATTATTATTATATAAAACATGAGAAACATCTTATTATAAAATCTGTTAGGTTATTTGATTTATTTTTAGAGAATTATTAGAAAAACAGCATAATATGGAAGAAAGGCAGTGGACTGGGAGATAGGAAAGGCAGGTCTTAATTCAGTCATTGTTATACTCAGCATGACCATTTTCACTTTAATAACTCACATTCTCTCATGGACTAGTTGATCTCTAGGTAGCGAGATAATATAAGCTCTTTTGCTTGGGACAGGCCTGGTTTACACCTGTTATCCCAATGTAATTATTAATAGCACCCTTTTCACTCTCAAAGGTGTCCTGGTTTGGATGATAAATTATATGGTTACTTTATCTCTAAAGGTCCTTTCAACTTGAGTATTCTTTGATGTCACCTAGAGATGAGATGTGGAATCAAATGTCTGAGAGCAAGTCATTGAAATTTTAGTCCTTTAGTTTGAGCAGTGGTGAGAGATGAAGGTATAGAGTTTGACATATGACCCATATCATGAAGATCTGATATTCAAAGACTTAATTTTATCCTGAAGCCTATGGGGAAGCATTTTAATCAGCAAAAGAAACTGAGACATCACTTTGGCTTCATATGAGAGAATAGATTTTGAGAGACTACGGCTGGAGATAGCAATCTTGTTACAAGATCATTACAATAATTCAGATAAGGAATGATGGAGATCTTAAGCAAGATTATGACAGTGGAGGAGAGAAAAATACTAATTAAAGAGACATTCAAGTAGCATCTATAAGGTACAGGACAAAGTGATTGGATATAGGGATTATAAAAGAAGCTAGAGTGTAGGATGACTTCCCACATGATCCCATTCATTTGATAAATTATTGGGTAGATATGATATGATATCATTTATGCAAGAGGAGACCAGAGGATTGGGAATTCTGTACTGAAGATAAGATAGGCTCATTAATGAACTTGTGGAGTTTAGTACATTCTTGGGACATACAAATGGAAATACCCGGTAAACATTTATATATAGAATAAGAACATTAAAATATTGGGTTCTAATCTGGTGATATAAAGTTGAGAGTGATTAACATATTCAAAACCCTAGGAGAGATCCAAGGGACTATATAGAGTGAGACAAAATTGAATGAACAAAAAAACTTTGTCAAGTATTGGTAGTAAAGGTGGGTGATTTTTACATACTTGGGGTCCCACCTCACAGGAAAGATTAAATAAAGAGAAACATTAAAAAAAAAATTGACAAACGTTGATGAGGATGTGGAGAAAGGGAACGCTCATGCACTGCCGCTGGGACCACAAATTGGTGCAGCCACCATAAGGAACAGAATGAAGAGTCCTCAAAAAATTAAACATAGAGCCACCATGTGACTTAGCAATACCACTTCTGGGTATTTATCCAAAGAAAAGAAAAACACTATTTTGAAAAGTCATATACCCTTATGTTCATTGCAGCATTATTTATAATAGCCAAGTTATTGAAGCAACCTAGGTGTCCATCAATAGACAAATGGAAGAAGATGTGGTACATATATACATAATGAAATATTACTCAGCCATACAAAAGAATAAAATCTTGCCATTTGTGACAGCGTGGATGGACCTGGAGGGTAGTGTGCTAAGCAAAATGTCAGACAGAGAAAGACAAATACCATATGATTTCCTTTGTACGTGGAATCTAAACAAACAAGCAAAAAACCAGTGAGCAAATATAATAGAAACAGACCATAGATACAGCAAACCAGATGATGGTTGCCAAAGGGAAAAGTGGTGAGGGGTTCAGCTAAAAGGAAAATATTAATAAAAATTTAAAAATAATAATAAAATAAAATTAATACAGTTTCTACACTGCTAACCACCAGTTGAGAGAAAAAGAAAGAGCTGAAAGAGACATTGGTAAGGAGCTGCTGGATAAGTACAGTAGAAAGAAAGCCATGAGAGCGATGCCGTATAACTCACAGAAGTGGTTAAATCATTTAAGATTTCTTTTTAGAGGACATGCACTATGCTTTAATTTAAGTAGTACTTGGTGGGAGGTGCCTAAAATGGTGGCGCGAGAGGAGATTCCTGAAACCTCTCCTGGAGAATTCAATTAATTTCAGTAGTACTCAAACTTTTTAGTCTCAGTATTTCTTCACACTTGAAAAATTGTGAAGAACTCCTAACATTTGTGTATTACAGTTATTTGTGTATATAATAGTAGAATTGACATTGAGAAAGTTTACATTTATTAATTCATTTAACTATAACAATATAGATTCATTGAATGTTAATAAAATGCATGATTTTTGTTAAAATGACTTTTTAAAAAAAGTTTTTAGTGAGATATCTGACATTGTTTTGTAAAAAATTCTTCAATATGTAGCTTAATAAAAAGTGGATGTTTTTCACATTTGCTTTTGCATTTACACTGTTTCAGTATGTTGTGTGGATTAAGGTATATGAAGAAAATCAGGCTGCACATAAATATTTGGCTGAGAAGAATGGGAGATTTATCACAATCTTTTAAGTTAATTGTGAATACTTTTATTTGATATTACCAATACTTGACTAGTGGTAATTTCCTGAAAGTTAATTATGATGTGGAATCTCAGTTCATACCAATGAAATTTTTGTTCATTGTTGCATTAAAATCCTTTCATATATCTTGAACTTTAAATAAATATTTACCTCATGCTTGCTTTTGCATTATTTCTTGTTAGTCATTTAGAAAATATTAGCTCACATATTAGTTGGCTTACTTGTATTTTACTGTGTAATATTTAAAATTACATCTATTAATATTACTGCTGTCCTCATCAGAAAATTATTTAATTATTAGAAGCGGTTAAGCTAAGAGTGGCAGATAGAATTTTCCAATATTGTAATTGTCTCTCAAAAGCTCAAATTTTATCATTTGCTACACATTCTGTCAGTTGTTTTCATTGGAGGTACAGGTCTGCTATATTTATTTTTACTAAAATATCCTCCCAACACTGAACTATGAATAACCATGGTGTATGTGCTGGTTCTTGCAAGTCAAAACTGCATTCCATGAATAAAACAGCTAAATCAGAAGCTTATAATTCAATTGCACAAGTACTTTCCTTAGGTATCCAGATGAATTGCTTAATATACACTTTCCATTTTGTCACACAGAATATTAAAAACACAGGTACTCAAGAGTTGAGATTTAATAAAAATAATATATATATTTTTTGCTGCTTCATCAAAATATTTAGTGAAATGACATTTTTTTATTCACTGTATGTTGTAGTGAAAAATTATGTAACCATGTGAGGACTCTGCCTTGATTTGCAACAAGGTGCCAGCAGTTTCTGTACCATTGGTTTTACACAATTGATGCAAATAACAACACACCGTAAAGAAGCAATAACATCTTTGCGTTATTGTGAAAATCGTTTTGATTTTGCCGATGTCTAAATGTGTCTTGAACTCCCAGGGGAGCACAACCACACTCCGAGAATGACTGCTTTAACTAAACGTGGAGACGGCTGCACTATCCAATGCTGAAGTGACATGCAAAAACGGAACAAAATAAAACCTCCCAAACAACCTAAAAACAACTAAAAGGGTCCCATTGGATTTTGTAACAAGGAGCTCAAGGACCATCTTGTTAAGAAACGTTTCAGAGTTCATGGGTTCTTGATTAATGTGTCTGTTATGTATTTACCTATATGAAATGATGCAAAGAAAAAATGTTACTCTCTTTTTACTTCCATGAATGTATTTGGTGCATCATTTAAATGTAAGAAGACATTAATTATGGTTGTCATCAAACCTGGAAGAGCATATCAGATTTCTCTGACTAGGAACTAAATGTCTTTTCCTTCTTTGAGTTATGGGTCTAGCATGTAAAACAACTTGACATGCCATTTATAACAACTCAGATTAAAAATCAAATCCCAAGAAAGGGATTTTCAGAAACCCATAGTCACTGGCTACAATATACAGAAGTTGAATGAGGTGGTTCAATATATTGAAAAGTTACTTTAAAATGACTTAAGTAAAAGGATATAAAGTTATTTGACACATCTTTGGACAAATTGACCTCTTCACAGCAGGAGTACACAAACGAAGGGCAGGCAGTATGTTAAGAAAGTAACATTTATTGAGCATTTTCTCTGTGCCTTTTGCTGAGTCACAAACATTATCTATCTCCCACTACATAAGCCTGTCAAGGCCCTTTAAGCCAGGTACCATTAAACCTTCCTTAAAGACCATTAACCCTATGGAAAACTACTAATTTTACTTCAAACTCTAAAACTGAATGTTATCTGGGTTCAACAATTTGCAAATGTAATGAGATTTTTATTTTTCTGATTTATGTTACCTCAGTGAAATCAATTTTCTTACGAAGTATGATTTCTTCTTCCCTCAAAGTAGTTGTTAAGCTTTGTATTCTACAAACAAGGCACTATTTTATATAATACTGGATTACATAGCTTGTGTTATAAAGGACATCTGCAAATGTAATTGTAAGGAAACTGAGGCTGATGAATCAGCTTATCTTTTCACCATCTTCAGGTACTGAGTAACTGAGCAGCTCCAAAAGTTTAAGAGAGCTGCAATGTCATGAGATACTAGATAAGACACACACTTTGCTGTCCTGAGGTCAACATTTCCAGTGTTCACTCAGAAAACAATAGTAAATCCTATATTATTCCACCTAATTGGCAATGGCTATATTTGGATATGCATATTAGCAATGATCTTATATCTGATAGAGGCAAGATATATATCTTATAGCTAGTTTTTATCTGATTTACTTCTACATTTTTTTGGTTTTAGATTGAATATCTGAAACCAAATATTGTTTCATTATGGAATGTTCCCATACATGTTGAATGAATGCTGTTAGGGTCACATAACATCAAAATCCAATGATTCTTGGCAGCATTAACCCTCTGTTATTAGCCTTTATTATACCTAAAAATAACCCTGTTTATCTGTATTATACCGTACAACAAAAACTGTCATCTAGCTATTTACGTTAAACTTTTGCTTTCATATTTACTCTCATTTGTTTTTTTCTCTTCTGCATAATTCATTGTTACTTTGTGTTCTAAAATCCCTTTTCTACATGAAACCTGATGGTATTCAATTTTTTTTGAACCTCATTTTCAACTCTTCCAAACAAGAGTTTGGAAAATGTCAGTATTTGCCTTTCACCCTTCCATTCATTTTCTTCTTAGTCTTTTTATGTTTTATATCTCAACCAGTTTATGTTCAGCTTACTCTTCTGAGGCTAAGGTTTCCATGACTAAATCTGAATATTCAAACTGATACCATAACAAATACTAGCAAATATGTAGCATATCTGTTCTTAGAAGAATGTACTACAAAGAGAAAGTGATTGGCATTCAGGCATTCAGGGTGGAGCAAACTGAAGTTGAGACAGAAAACTGGCACAGGTAGAAACTGAAATTCATGTAACATGGTGAAGCACATGTGATCAAAATGCGTATAAGTATTCCAAAAGGGATTTAAACCCAAGTTTTCCTGTCTTTTCTTATTTGCTTATAAAATACTTACAGACAATTAGTTACAAGGCATTTGGGTATTTAATAAAGTGGAACAAGTAAATTTAAATAGCAAAACAGAACACATAAATTTAAATAGCATGTTTTGATTGTTTTATTCTTATACTGAAATATGAACACCCACATACACACTCACCAGGTAATTTTTTCCAAAAATATTTATCAGCCTTTTCTGGGGTATAATGGAATAAAAAATGAAATGCCATGAATATATGATAGATGGAAAAACATTAGCTATATAAAAGTACAGCAGAAAATATTTGAGAATCATGCACTTTATAAATTGTATATGCTCTTGAGGTAAATTTGCTTCATTAAGAAATCGAATTACATTCAACATTGTTCGAGCCCTAATTAAAACACTGTTGGAACTTAAATGTGGGTTCCACAACATTCAAATATTATACACTATGAGGCCTTAGAAGCCCCCAGTAAAAGGAGTTATAGGCATTCCTTTACTGAATATAGTATTGGTTAATGTTGAAATAATTTTTGTTAAAGACAAGATTAAATAGCTAGTTTTCTATTTTGAACCTTTGATGAAAAGTAGTGGGTAAAAATAAGAATTTAAAATAGAGTAACAGTAAGTTTCTTTCATTTTTACATTTATGGTTGTAACAATAAGTACATGAAACCACATGCAGTTCTTATTTCTTATAAAGAAAATAAGACAAAAATTACTTCATAAAAACTGTTATTCATAAACCATCACTTTAAGGGACTGATTCTTAAAGTGAGGAGGCCATTACTTATAAAGCTTTAAGACGCATAGCTAAATACCAAGCAGTTGCCACAAATTTTCAACTTTATCTAGACTGTGAGGTACATTGACAGTTTCTTTTATTGTAATTCAACTCATGAGTCAAGATACTGATCAGAAAATTTTATAGGTGAATAATGGTGAATATTTTACTATTAAAAAACAATGCTTTCCATAACAATCTTAGGTGAGTAATGAACTATATATTCTTATTAAGGAAAAAATGTGATGAATAATTTATAGACTTTAGGCTAATGACACCAGATAAAAACCATCCAAATTAAATTTATAAATTTTTATTTCATGTCCAATATGCCCATGCAATTTTAAATCAAAGGAATAAAACTTCTGTAATCATTGGTCAGATGACTTGGTGTGGCAAAGTGTTATTAACAAACACCATTTGCTGAATACTAATTACACACTATTCATATTATATGCATGATATATTGTTGATACTCAAAATAATCCTGCATGGTTTGTTATTATTTAAATCTTATATATAAGAAAATTGAGATCCAAAGAGTTTCCTTTAACTTGTCCAAGTAAACACTAGTCATAGCAGATAAAGCTGAGATTCATGTCTAGTCCTGTCTCAAGTTTGTAGCCACAATCCACCCCAAACTTTATGTTCCCTTTGTAGGTGTGTCCTAATAATCTAAAACCACTAAGAGGGGAAGCTGGGATGGCCCAGTGGGTTAAGTGCTCGCATTGCAGCCTTGGTGACTGAGGATTGAATCACAGCCACTGTCTGTGCTGCCCCACATGCTGAACTGGGGTGTGCTTCCCAAGTGGAAAACCCCCAGTTTGGCCCCCAGCTCAAGGGTGCTTGCCTCCTATGCAGGAGCTCCCCAACCTGGCCCCCGCCCACCTGTGTAGAATGAAGCCATGTTGAACACTGGTGACATACAACTATGGAGACTGCTTTGGGCACCCCTCCCTTCTCTCTCTCTCCATGTGTCTGTCTCTGTCTGTCTTTAAAAAAATAAAGTAAAACCACTAATATTTATAATTAAGTTTATTAAACCCTACTAACTACATTTACAATTGGTTATGATATCTTTGCCTTAGAATTCAATCACAAAAGGTATTTTTGATATTAAATGAGAGAGTAAACAGGCTTCTTTTTTAATTAAGTCATTATTGCCCAGAGATAACAAAGGGCAGCTGGATTGCAAATTTCTTAAGGATTAACAGTGTGTACTGAATAACATACACTAAATAACCCTTTGAAGTTTGTCTGTGCATGTTTATGTCTGTGTGTAGATAGGTAACAATTCAAAGATCTTGTATTGCTTTAATAGAAGGAAGATGAGCTTAGGTACAGGTCAAAATTACATCCTGGCTCCAAAGTAGGAAATACTTATACAAAATATACTTGGAAGTTTTGACTTACTATATCCATAAAGAATCACACTGGGTGAATAGCTAGGCAGTGGAAAGGAATTATATATCCTGGAGAGGGTGCAAATATATAGAGATTTATATTTGCCAATTACTGCTTTTTTTTCTCCCTAAATTATTGTATAACTTTTATCAGTGATGATGTAGAGGGGTATTGACAGAGGTACTGTGATATATCTACTTAAAAAATGTCTGTTGAATCACTTCTCTTGGAAAATGTTGGAAAAAAAAAGATATCTGAAATGGAAAAAACAGGTTCTTCTTACAAGGCTGATTAGAATATGTACTTTAGAACCATGGGTCTGTCAGACCTGGGGAGACATTCTTTCTGTCCTTTTTGAAGCTCTGTTCTCCTGGGATGAAAAGGACAATGCATTGAGAAAGCAAATGAAAATTCTAATTTTTCTTTACTTCAAGGTTTATTTTACTCAGTTTAATCCTGTAAAGTTCTCTCAAGAGGGCATTGTGCCTGCTGTTATGGGCCTCACTTTCAACAAAGAAGTCGTGTATCCTTACATCATAATGAAAAGAACCACAGGTTCAGTGATATTTTATAAAGACGAGATATTAGCATAAACATGAAAATACAAGAATTGATGGAGGCAGTCATAAATATGACAAAATCAAGAGTGGAACTTAAATATGTAATGAGAATGGTGAAGGCTTTTTTAAAAATAAGGAGATATTTTAATGAACAAATGTCTGTGAAAGGATATGATTAACACTTGTGCCATTCACTTGGCCAATATTCAGGCCTACTTTGTGACATTTTTCTTAATGTACCTGAGGTTTGCTTCTCGTTTGTATTGCTATATAAATGTTACAAGTCTGCTATTTGTCTAAATAGATTATATAGTTAATAAAGATTAATAGAATGTTCTGCCTAGTAAACATTAAATAACCTTTTGGAGTTGGTGTGTGTGTGTGTGTTAAGTAAAAGTTCAAAGAACTTGCTTTAGAATAACAACCAGAAACATGGCATTACAGTTGTATAGTACTAAGTACTTTGTATATTAATTTATTGTGGTTTATTTTTTATAGATGTGGTGTATTGAATTGTTTTAAGAATGTTGTAAATTGAAGTTGGCTGTTGCCCTCCCTAGTGTTATTTTTTCTACCACAGAATATTCTGATTGTTTCTATTATAATAGTACACAGTATAGTAAAACTTATAGGATACAAACAGAAAAACAAATGTATTTTTTGGTAATAGAGAAAATAATTTAAATTAACCTCCCACAGCATATAACATGAAATTTCATTCAATGCCCTTCTGAGCATTGATTCTCCTAATTATGGCCCTGACCTTTCACTAAATGTCTTCTGCATTCACCAATAACCAACACAATTCTACCAATGTCTAAAGGTGATTTAAGAAAAAAAAAAAATTGCGTATGTAGAGCCTGTAAGCTGATAAATGTTGGTCTCCAAAGTAAGGGTGGGAACATTTGTTATTTATCTCTGTACGAAATAACCAACATCTCAGAGTACATTTCCTCAATTCAAGAAACATTTATTGGGTGCTTAATACATGAAAAACACTTATATGTGCTAGAAGACATAGGTACATATAAGATTTTTTCAAAGAATTTACTTTTGTGGGGAAAATAAATGCTTGCATATCTACTTAAAACATGGAGTGTTTTAAGCACTACCATACAGAAATGAATACAATCTTGTCATGGTCCCAGCAAGAAAGTAGAAGGGAATAAAACTGAGGTCATTTAAAAAGAGTTTAATAAAAGATGATTTATAAAGTTGTTTGCAGGATGTAGAGAAAGGACCAAGTAACACTGCCTTTGCCTTGAAAAGGCAGAGGGAGGGAATGATCATTGAAGCAAATGATCCAAAGAGTTTTTAATTTATTAGTAATATAACAGGAGATTTTGTCTTAATAGAAGTGACACAGATAGACTACTGTGAAGGAGCTGGAGAAGCAAATACTCCAACCTCTCCTCCTCCTTCCTTCTCTTCTCCTGCCATTATTCCATTTTGACTGATCCCAACATGGAATAGGCAGGTAACTCTGGGGCATAGCAAGAGAGAAGAAGGGAAGAGAATGGGTCTGGTGGAGCAGATGTGTGATAGTCAATACAAATCCAATGAAAGAATAAGCGAACGAACGATTAATGTGACTGCTGGCTGATAGGAGAAAACTGCACTAAACATTTGCGTAGGACCTTGAGAATTGAACAGTATTTTAAGCAGAGAAAAGAAAGCTTCCAGAATTTTTTATAAAGAGAACTATATAGGGCAAGACATCAGAGTGTATAATTTTGTGGAGTATTTGGGGATTCTGAGTGTTATTGCTATCACATTTCAAACATTTATATAAGTAATAGGAGGAAAATCCGGCAAGGCAGGGTTTTGTGACTTTAGAAAAGATAACACACAAATGAACAATTTCAGTTCTTATCACTTTAAGGGTATTTTCATTGATGTAAATAAATCAGTGTAATTTTCTGGAAGAGCTAAGGTACAGTTATGTTCAGGTCACTATTATAGATTTATTTTATACAACTTCTTACTCTGAGCTTAAAAAACCGTTCGAAACTGTCTTAAGATTCTCTCACTATTGCAGTCTCTTTTCATCTGTTTTTCTGTTTCATCCTAATCTTTCTTGTGCTGGGGAATTTGGGAGGTAGAGGAAATATACCTGGGAGAATTTCATGCAGAAAAGGATAGGACAAGATGGGATACTGGATGGTTCTTTTCTAGTTCAGATGACTTTGTAGCTTTGTCCTGTTGTTGAAAGTGCACCAGTCGCATTTGCAGGTTGGAGGGTGGGAGAGCGGACTGTTGTGCTTTTTCCTGGGCCGTGGAAAGCTCCCGGGCAGTTTCATCCCTTTGCCTGGAAACTACCTTCAGGTGTTGCTGCAGGGACTCCACCTGCAAACTAGCCTGATGTCTTGCATTAGAGCAGGGATTCCCAACCCCGTGCCATGGCGCCCGCGGCCCGATTTGTGTGCGCCCGCCATTATTTGACTGCATCAGAAGTTTTTCATAAACACTAAGTAAAACTATCATTTATTTTTATACCTGTGTTAGAATTTTAAAATATTGCTTGAGTATCTACACAGGTTTATTATATGCGTTGGTATGTTTGCGGTATCGTATGTATAAGTGTTTCCCTAGCTTTCGCCTTTGTCCATGTCGCGTCTTGTGTAGCCGCTGCGCTCTTTAAACTCTCCTCCACCCAACCGGGAGACGCCACGTTGCCATTTGATTGCGGTTGCTGGACTGATCGGGTCGTGACGGTTAGCTAGGATCACAGTGTTTTCATATATTCGATTTTAAATGAACTCAAAGCGAGGTAGGTCATCTATTATTATGGTGGCAATTTGATATGATATTGTAGTTCTATAACTATTTTTATTTTTTTAGTCCTAAAATGAGTGGACCAAATAAGAGAAAACGAACCTATAATTTTAACACAGACTGGGAGGAATCATATTGTTTCATTCATTTAAAAGGTAAATGCGTTTGCCTGTTGTGTGGCAGTAGTATTGCAGTGCCGAAAAAACATCATGTTGAACGTCACTTTCAGACAAGTCATACCACTTTTGATACGAATTATGCACTTAAATCCGAAGTAAGAAAGAAAAAAATAAATCAACTAAAATTAAGTTTAACTACTCAACAGACTGTTTTCACTAGACATGTGGAAAAATCTAAAAAGGCAACCATTGCTTCTTTCAAAATTTCTCACATGCTCGCAAAGAAGAAAAAAACCTTTCCAGGATGGTGAATTGTTCAAAGAAGCATTTCTGACTGCTGCTGATTGTTTGTTTGAGGAATATTCTAACAAGCGTGAGATTATGTTGGCGATACAAGACCTACAGTTGTCAAATAACACAGTCACAAGAAGAATACACGCAATTTCAAAAGACTTGCAAACTCAGGTAAAGACTGACTTGGAAATATGTGACTGCTTCTCTCTGCAATTGGACGAGTCAACAGATATATCAGACACCGCACAGTTGGCAGTTATGGTGAGAATGGTATTTAGTAACTTCACAGTA
>PVKE010030793.1:0-19418 GCA_004027555.1 Craseonycteris thonglongyai
AGACACACAATTTCTTGAGAACTCACAGTGTTAACCACTTACCAATACACCCTTGTTGGGTTTTCTTCCTTCTCTGTCTCATATTGCCATGCCCTCACTTGTGTTTCCTGGGTTCATCTCCTAACTCAACTACCTGCACACAAGTCCTGGTCTCAGCCTTCAGGAATAGCAAAGGAGGAAAGTAAAAACTGGGTGTGTGTGTGTGTGTGTGTGTGTGTGTGCTGAGAAACACAGATTACAGGAAGAACATTGGCTTTTGTGTCAAATGAACTCAAGCTAAGTTTTGGCCTGCTGGCTGGAGTTTCCCTTAGCAAGTTATCTACCGTTTTTAAGTCTCTAATCTCACCTGTAAATGGCAGTAATAATGAGTTGTGTAGATTAAAGGATTAGCTTATCTTTTCAGTATGAAGCAGTTCCTGGCATAGTAGAGGTATCTCTTCTACCACTTTCCATTTAGGTTGTGCTTCTCAAAAAGTCCTGGAAGCCCTGGTAAGGCATTTGGCCTAGGTAGACTGGGTTAAGAGTAGCAGTCTGATCCTAAGTCTCTATCACCATCATGGTACTTACTGTTCACTCTTCTTTTCCCTATTGTTCCATTCTGGATGGACCACTGCCTGGAATCCTGACTGTGCTAATGCTAGAGTCCTTTAGCTTGTAAGGGCTATAGGTTCAGTCCTTAAGAACAAAGAATTTTTATCACCTGAGCACATGTCAATTGCTATTGCTATTCCTGGCATTAATCATAGTTTCAGGGATATTTGAAATGCAGGGATGGCAGGAGGCAGAACTCCCCTGTGGTTGCCCTTCATTGCCTCTGAAATGCCTTTGAATACCTTGGTTGCTTTGTGGTTAGTGGGTTGGTTGTGAGTTTACAGTCCCACATGGCTTTGGATGAGAAAAAAGAATGTGTTTCAAAAACCAGGAGCTGCCTGGAAGAATCTCCGCCCGTTATTCAAATGTTTCATATAGTTGTTTTCTCTTTCAAGGTTACAACCTTTAGAATTAAAATCTGTCGTCTTGATCTCAAGGCAAACTTCTTACACCTGGGCTTTGGTATCTATTCTGTATGTGGTATATGAAGTTGCAAAACTATCTAGAGTATAACCACAGCTTGTGCATACAAAGGGGACTGGAAGAAAACATTCTAAAATGTTAAGCTATCTCACTGAATAATCTCTTTTCTTTTTTTCTATGTCTATATTTTCTACTTTTCTATAATTACTTTTAAAACAAAAAATAGCAATTATACATATGTGTGTATATATATATACATATACATAAATATGTGCATACACACACACACATATGAGCAGCGGTTTCACTGTTTCTTCAGTGATTGGTGGAATTTCCTTTTCTTTGTATGGGTTCAAGATTCAGTCAATAGACTGGGGTACCTCTTATGTCACAGGTAACCATGTACTTACGCATTTCTCTTTCTTCTTCACTTAAGTTTCTTCACCAGGAAAATGGTTGCAACTATGTTGTTGGATTGGTATGAGGTACAAATAAAATTAAGATGACAAACATTCTTGAAAAACCACAGAGCATTATAAGAGAGAAGTTCTTGTTGACACTGAAGTGAGCTTAAAGGAATTATGAAGGGCATCTCTGTAGGAGGAAGAATCAAAAGGTTAGCAAACAAAAGATGTGAGTATAGAAGGGAAGGGGGGATTTTGCCTGATTCACTTTGAAATCTCTTGGTGAGTTTTTCCAGTAGTTGTATATTGTCTAAGAATTTTTAGCTTCTAGCGCCACCACATCTGTCTCCCACCCCCAAGGAGATTTAAATGAGCCACTATTTCCTGCAGCAGAGTGGGGGTGAGTGGGAGAATTAAGTAAAGGAGAGTGAGTTATAATCACAAGAAAATTTGTAGCTAAAATTTCTTGAGCTCCAGGTATTATTTAAGCTCTAGCTTAATACTTATAATACACCTATAATGCAGGTGCTTGTATCATTCATATTTACAGGCTCGGAAACTGAGTCACACACAGGAAAGTTAATTGTTTCTCCAGGGTCCCTCTTCTAGTAATTGGTGGTGCTGAAATGTGAACCTAAGCAGCCTGGCTCCAGAGCCCACACCCTTAACAGTGATACCTTAAGGTTCAAACTGGTGATGGTGAGGGAGGACAGAGTGGCTGGCTCACCTATTCAGGCAGAGTTAAATTTATTGGTTCATTCAATGTCTCTTATTCAATAAATTTTCAGAAACAATCAGAGTACATTGCATTGGCAGATTTATTCTGAGAGCAACCCTAAAATGAAATCAAATATAGTAATTTAATATATATAGAAAGGAACTGGGAACTGAATATTTGTGCACTATCAAAGTTCTCTAATCAAAGGCTGGAAATCAAATTCTAGTCTGATATCGTTGCTTGGATTTCAAATATCAGGATTACACTGCCACCTAGTGCCGACAAAACATTTTTCTCAGATTGTGAAAGTGAGAGACTGCATATTTAAGGGGTCTTTCATAAAAGAGAAAGTGATTTCAGAATCAAGGATCTCTCTCTATTTTACTGATAAAGGGTAACATGAAATTCAGAAACACACTTTATATTCTTTGGTTGATAAATGATAATAGTGCAAATGGGAAGCCTTGGATTTCTATACTTCATTTGGCCAAGGATATTTCTTCATACGTGTCCAGTAAGGAAATAAGTACAATATTTTTCATGACCACTAAGCTCCCAGTAGATTTTATGGTTTCAACTGATAATTATTTTTAAATTTTAAAAAAACAGCAACAAAGAAACAACAAACAAACTCAGATCCAGACAACAGAATGGTGGTTACCAGAGAAGATTGGGGTGGGGGGAGGACAAAGAGGACAAAGTGGGTAAAATACACGGTGACAGAAGGAGCCTGGTGAGCACACAATACAGTATATGGATATCATGTAATAAAAACATACACCTGAAATTTACATAATGATATTAAGCAATGTTACTCCAGTAAGTTTAATTAAAAAATTATTAAGCAAATCCTTATTAAGCATTTATGGTCTGCAAGTCAGTTATAATGAAGCAGCGGTAACAGTGAAGTTGCGAACACTGCCTTTATGGGCAGGGTTTTTCACTGGCCTGGAAACTTGTTAGAAACGCAAATTCTCAGACCCACTTTAAGTTTCCTGAATTAGGTGATTCTGATGTAGTGTTGGGAAGCCCCCATTAGAAAAGAAGGCTCTCCGGTATGTAGAGAAAATGCTGATGGACCAGCATGTGAAGAAAACAAAGAGGCTTAGGAGAATTTGAGCTACAAATTGAAAATCCACAAGCAACAAATGTTGGCACAGCTCCTGGAAGCATGTGCGCCACAGAGAAAAACTGACTTCTCTCTTCCTTGGGAAAAATAAAAATGCTCATATTTTAGAGGAAGCAAACATAATATGCTAAAAAGTTTGGGGTTGGGGTAGGGTTTGTGTTAAATACATACTTGTATTAATGGTCCATGTCGAGAACACCCTTATTTGTGAGTAATTTCATGGGGCTCTATTTGCTTGCTATATATATATGGTTAGGCTACAATTATGAGTATAGAACCAACATAAGCAGCTTAAAATTAGAGCTTTGATTGTGGTGAAATTTCTCTACAGTAAAACCAAACCCAGTGCAAAACTGTGGGAGTCCTAGTTTTAGCAACTCTCTGATTGTTAATCAGTTTCTCAGCCAGAGCTGTCTACGATAAATTTCAGGCTCTAGCTGTGGGTAATTGGCAGCATCCTGACACAACTGATATGTGCCACTAGACATTTTGGGTCTTTTATGTTTAAGAAAAGGTGGACAGAAGAAAGCTTAAAGCCAATACTCTCAGGAGACAAGTTTTTAAGATACCTATTTGTTTTACTCTATAAAGTAAGTAAATATGTGAGTCATGGCATCCTTAATTAATGTTATAAGTTTATGGCAACTTTACTTCAAAAGAATATTTTCAAAATAATATAGTCGTGTTAAAACTAAGGAACTAGCCCTACTATTATTCTATGAGTTTTATGGGGCACCCCAACTATTGTGCCTGTACTGGGAAATAAGAGAAAAGATATCTCTTGGTATTTCTAATGCTTATTTTATTCCAAACTAACGTTTTTAATAACCATGGGTTGCAACCTATTAGCTGGTACTGAGGTCAATTCATTGAGTTGGTCACCATCACTAAAAAATGAAATAGAATAAAACAGAAACTAGAGTGTACCACATTTACATGGGGAGGTACTGTCCTCCAAAACGTTTGTTTTAGTTTTGTGAATGTATACGGTACATATTGATAAAATCCATTCACTCCATCCCTTGAGCAACACCAGACCCATCTTTCTGAAGACACATCTAAAGAAGTAATTCTTGGCCTCAAATGCGTCTCTCATTTCCCTAACAGCCAGAATAAAGTCCAAATGCTTTCAAAGGTTTTCAAGATCTCCTACTTGCCCCCTCCCCCATGGTCTCCCTACTTGTCATTTTAGAAAACTCAGTTACTGGAGCTGGAAGCCAGGTAGTTCTACTTGTCCCTCACCCACTCTTATTTTTTTTTAAAGGTTTATTTTATTGTTTTTGACAGAGACAGAGAGAGACCGAGGCAGAGAGAGACAGAGAGAAGGGGGAGGGCCCAGAGAAATCTCCATAGCTGTGCATCATCAGTCTTTAACATGGTTTCATTCCACATGGGTGGGCAGGGGCCTAGAAGGGCAGAAACTGGGCTGGGGGAGGCACACCCCCTAGAGCCGGGGGTCAAACCGGGGGCGAGAACCGAACTGGGGGCCTCCCAGATGGGAAGCGCACCCTAGTTCAGCATATGGGTCCACATGGGCTGGGGCCGGGGCCGGGATTTGGTCCCCGGGGCTGCAAAGCAAGTGCTTAACCCACTGAGCCATCCTGGTTTCCCCACTCCTTTTGCAAGCTACTGTATCAGTCTTACCTCTTCATCTAGTGTGAGTCAAAGTTCACCATCTTAGGGGTGACTCAAGTTTAAATCAGCCTCTGCCTCTCTCTAGAACACATTGCCTTCTTTTGTATTTATTATAACAGTTTCAACTGAAATTATCTTGTTGATTCTTGTAAATATATTTAGCTTCTGTCTTTCAATCAACATGTACACTCCATGAGGGGCAGGAACCTGGTCTCTCCTTGCTGTATCCCTGTGTTGAGATCAGTTCAGGGCTTATGATAGAAAAGTCACCAATAGCTATTTACCAGGTAAAAGAATTCCTGAACTAAACTTGTAGCTCCTGAAATATTCTCTTTTACCTTTTTGTCATGGCACCTGTTATTTTCCCTGCTCCAAATACACTGTATCCACTTGTTCTCTTGGTAAACTTCTATTTATCCCTTAAGATTTCACCTTAAAAAAAAGAAAGATTTATTTTACTGTTTTTGAAGGACACAGAGAGAGAGACAGAGGCAGAGAGAGACAGAGAGAAGGGGGAGGACCCAGAGCAGTCTCCACTGTTGCCCGTCATCAGTTTTCAACGTGGTTTTGTTCCACACAGGTGGGCGGGGGTTGCAAAGGGCAGGAACTGGGCCAGGGCTTCCCGCATGGGAGGCACACCCCCTTGAACCAGGGGCTAAACCAGAGGGAGGGAGAGAGAACTGAACTTGGGGTCTCCCGCATGGGAAGCACAACCCAGTTCAGCATGTGGGTCTGCCTGGCCTGGGGCTGGGATTCGATCCTCTGTCCCTGGTGCTGCAAAGTGAGCACTTAACCCACTGAGCCATCCTGGCTTCCTCAAGATTTTACCTTGTTTAAAAATAAAAAATTGCCAATGCTTTTGAACCTGGTTCACAACTTCTTCTCAGTGACACTATGGCCTCTTTCACTTACTATGTTGCAGTTATTTTCTTATTGCATTTCTGTGATGGACCGTGACCTTCCTCAGGGCGATGCTGCGTTTATTCATGTTTTTGTCTCCTCAATGCCTAGCACATACTTAGTCCATACAGTTATTCAATCATTGTTTGTTGAATGATTGAGTAAACAAATGAAAGAAAGTTGATGATCAAGAAAGATAATTAATTGTGACAATGTTCCCTGATAAAAACTCTATGTAAATAAAATTCTGGATTTGTAGAAAGGGAAAGATTAATATGTATGTATGTTGAATAGAACAGTGTGTTGGGGAAGGAAGAGGGGTGAAAACACAATTATTCTATATAAAATATTTCTATTTACAACGTGGATCATTTCAAAATATCAAGCTGTCATAGTACATTTACAGTATAATATGATTGACCAGATTTCATTTTCACAGTTTTTCAAGAACAGAACTATTATGCACAATGCGAATGATGAAAAAGCTTATGTGTCTATAATTTTAGGGTACAAACTGATCCAGCCCTGGATAGTGTAGAGTAGGGTTTGCATTATTCTCCATGAGATTTTGATGTCAGGTTAGGAAATATGAGTAATAAAAAATGGTGGTGAAAGGAGGAGGGAAAAAGTATTCATAAGTACATACATACATAAGTAGAATTTATATATAGAAATGTGTGTTTATGAGATAAAAATATCTTGTTTTTCCTAGATTTAACATTCTTTCTTAATAGAGCTGGTACTTGCTCATCACTATCTTAAATAAAACTTACGAGTTGGAAATAAGCCAAACCACTTGTAAGAAAACCTATATTCTTCTCTATTATTTTATCTTTTATTAAAAGGACCCCCTCACTTGTCTTCAGATTCTAGCTTTAAAGTGGGTGGGCAAAATCAGAGGTGAGATATCTAAAACACTTAGCAAAATGATTTCTCAAACACTTATTAGGTAGAAAAATCTGCCTCTCTTATTTTACCCCTGAGTAAATAGTATTGGAAGATCTATATTGCAAATAAAGGAATCAGTAGAGAAGATCCCTTTGGAACATACCCCTTTCCTTGTGGATGTAGGGCTGGCTTACCTTGTGTGCTTTTAGGATTGAAGGGACCCAGCTACCCAATCTCTCCTTTGAAGTCCCACCTCTGGAGCTTCAGTTCTTGTGTTAATAAACCCATTCAAATAAGCCCCATTTATATAAGCCCTGGTTGACTTACAAGAATGAGCCAAGGCTACAAAACCCTTTGTACCGTAATCCTATGACTCAGTCTAAATGGCTGCCCTAGGAAATTGTAATTTTGATAGATGGAAGGAGAGTGACAGTGTCTTGTAGAAAACCCCAAATGATGTGAGAAACTGGATGTCCTTACGCCAGGGGAAGACAGGACTCCAACAGGTAGGTTATGAATAGAAAAGGAATGATAAACAAATGCTATGGATGTTCAAGCTTGCCTTATTCACAGCTCATCAGGGCAAACTCTCCAGGGAGCTGAGGGAGGCAGAAAAGGAAAGAAACTTTCAAAAAACAAACAAACAAATAAAAAATAAAAAAGAAACAGTATTCTTTATTTTGCAATTAAAGAAAAATTAAATTAATTTATAAATATAATTTTAAGGAAGCGAAACCACTTTACGCTCGATACCATGGCTTTTAGTAAGATCATTGGGTTTTTATGACCCTGAGTGTCCCTGTGTTTGGACAGAACACTTATGTACCCCAATATGGAGCCAGAAGTCAGGCAGTCCCAAGTGAGTGGGGTGGGAGCTCGTTCTTGTGTGTCCTCTCTCTCTTTCTTTCTGTCTCGCTTTTCCTCTTCCTCTCCCTCTCTCTCCTCAGGTTCTGGAGAGAGGGTGGGTATGTGTGACGTGATGCTGACGAATCTCTCTCTATAGGTCTGTACTCCTCATAACTTACTCTCAACTCGTTTATAGAGGATAATCCACTGCTTGTTTCCGTGGACATGCTGCCCAGCTCTGGTAATTATAGAGTTTAAGAAGAAATAAGAATTTAGGGGGATTGATGTTACATTTTATCAAGATGAAGTAGAGAGAACTAACCTGTATTGGGTAACTAGCTGTACAACTTTGCACAAGTTACAAGTTACTTCATTTTTTGTGCCTCAGTTTTCTCATTTATAGACTAGGACTAATTTTAGTCTTACCATTTGGTGTGGTGAGAATTAAATGTCATTAGGCTTCAAGCTTTTTCACAGAGGGGCACATAGTGAAGCGTTAGCTAGAATGAGGATAATATGGATAATAGTGACTCTTCTTCTGAGGCAAGCATTAAATTCTTCACCTCGCTATCTTGTGTGATTCCCAAAATAAGTGTTTTAGGCAATAAACTGACAAGACATACTGTTTTACACGGGACAGAAAACAACGGCACTCTCCCATTTCAAATGGTAGCGTGTGGTCAGCCAAGTTTCACTGGGCTAAATTCAAGATGTCAGTAGGCTGAACGTACACATACCATTTGGAATGGGACAGTCCTGTTTCATTGTTTTCTGCCCATTTAAAATGATATGTCTGCTCAGCTTATTTAGGTAACCATTTTCAACCTGTTTTGTAGTGAAAGTAACTGAGTGACAGATAGATTAACTAACTTGCCCAAGGACATACAACCAGTAAGCTTCAGAACAAATGGGGATTCAAACCTAGGTTGGATGGCCACCAAGGCTCCCATGAGTTCCCACATTGCTGCCCTCCCGTGAGCCCCTCTGTGCCGGACTCCTCTGAAAGCCGTCACTGTATTCCTAGAGCAGTTCTAAAAGCATCCACTGTGTTTCTAGAGCAGCTTGCCTGGACTTTTTCTGGTGAATGTCTCCACGTCCTGATTTTTTTTCTTTTCAGCAAACTTTCCCTGGCTAATCCCTCCTTCACTGTAACCTTGTTGGCTTGTGGACACACCCCTGGCTAGGCCTGGGCTTTCAGGGTTGCCTTTTCCCCACCCCTTCCCTCTGCTTTGGTTTAAAGTGTCACCAGATGCCTGTGTTTCACTCCATTTGCTTTTAGCCCTTCCAGGGGCAGAAGAGACCAAGGCTGGGTCAGGAACTCATCAGTCCTGGGAGACAGTGAAGGGGTTTGAGGGGAGCACTGACTCCCCTACAACCTCTTTTGCGCCGAGATTGTTGGCAACCCAAGAAGACCAGTTGGGAAAATGAAGAACTTCTGGTAAGACCTGGAAACTGGAAAGAATAGAGGGGAACTGGGCTGGGGCCTTGGACCCGAGGGTCAGTGTTTTTGCAGTGGTGGTAGGATGAGAGCAGGTGAGGGGAACAGAGGAGAGAGACAGAGACAGAGGTACAGATAGAGAGAGAGGTGAGAGAGTGACACGGGGAAGAGAAAGCGTGAGAGACAGAAGAGAAAGACAGAGAAAGGAGAGACAGCCATGACAGTGGAGAGGCAGGAACGCTCCTTTCATCTTAGTAGAAGAAACAGAGGTACAGTGAGATAGAAAAACACCAATAACCTTATGATTCTTTTAGAGTGGGAGCTGGACATGTGAGAATTCATTATTTCTCTCGATAAGATTTCAAACTCAAAATGAAGAATATATAGTGAGATTTGATCATTTACGTTAACTAGGTTTACATTAACGGAGTCCCCATCTGGAGGGAGTCCTGTTTGAGTCTTTTTTCTTCTTTCCTCCAGGAAAATTCCAGTTTTCTTCTTTGTCTGCAGTTTCCTGGGACCCTGGGCATCTGCAACTGTCAAGCGTCGCCCAAGTAAGAGCCACAGTTTCTAGATTTTGGAATGTCACTTGTTCTTAGAAGGGATCAGGCAGGGCTGTGGCTGCGTGAGGACTGAGTGAGGCATCCATGGCCCTTCACACCCTCATTCTTTAATCCTGCTTTGGCTATGAGTGCGCTCTATGGCTGGTTTTCTATGATCAATGCTGGATAAAAAACAAAAACAAAAAACAAGAAACAAAAACTAAAACCACCACTGCCATCAACAACAAAAAACCCATCCTGGTTGTGATCAAAGTTGGCAGGAAAGCCAGTCTGTGTGCTACAGAGCCTAGCACAGTGCCTGGTTCAGATAGTGATTGCTAATTTTGGATGAGTGGATGGATGGGTGGGAAGATAGATGGACAGATAAATGGACAGATAGATGGATGGGTAGAAGCCAATGATCTGGGGGTTGGGAGAGGTATAGAGAGTATATTTGAGGTACCAGGATGACTGGGCCAAAGCTTTATAAATGTAAAATTCTTTTTTTGAAGTCAAGGAAGTCTCTGCCATCAGATGAGTCTCAGCAGGGCACTGGGGTTGGACAGTTACAGGAGTCCTCCTGTGGTAGTGAACAGACTCTACTCCCATGCAACCTTTCACTTGTGTAAGGAGCACCCAGTTTCATTCTATGAATCCTCATCAAATTGAACACTCAATTCTTCTCAAGATTTTCTTCTTCTCAATTACTTTTTTCCATTTTAGGAGGCTAGCAATAGTCTAGGTGGGAACCTTATTTTATCTCTTAGAATGAATTTATGAAATCATATATGTTCTGTGTATTTTATTTAGGATTAGTGAATCAGAAGACTC
Source organism: Craseonycteris thonglongyai (assembly GCA_004027555.1). Taxonomy (NCBI): domain Eukaryota; kingdom Metazoa; phylum Chordata; class Mammalia; order Chiroptera; family Craseonycteridae; genus Craseonycteris; species Craseonycteris thonglongyai. The sequence continues at coordinate 10,346 of PVKE010030793.1, forward strand.
TCCTAAACCCCTCCTCAATTTGAGAAAGATTCCTAAGTACTCCACTCTCCAGATGTCTCATTGAACTGTCTCAAGGCTGGATTCTCTTAGGAATTCTAACATTTGTGGTATTTAAGGAATATTTTCTAACCCAAACCACCAGAATTTTTTCAAACAAGCTTGTGACACTGTGTCATTCAGAACTTCGTACAGCTTCAGTTCCAAAAGGAACAAATTCCTAACTTCCCTCTAAAGAACTTTCTCCCAGAATAAATTATTAAACACCTTTGTGCTTTGCCTCCTTTCCAGGATGAGTAAAAGATGAATGAATTATGATCACAGAGTCATAGAGTTAAAGCCACATACATTATTTATAAGAAAGCTGTTTGGTATAATATTGTACTTTAAACAGTTGCTCTTTTATTATTGACATATCCTCATGGTCCCTGAAAGGGATGATGTAGGATGTCATGTGATCTTTTTTGCAGGGTTTCCTGTCAATTCAAATTCTAATGGTGAAAATGAACTGTGTCCAAAAATCAGGATTGGCCAAGATGACTTACCAGGTAAGTAGCAGTGTATGTGAAAGTGCGTACTTTCTATAAACCTTCCTGATATCGTCTTTTATTTGGGAAGGTTGTAGAAAGGAGGAAAACTAATCTCATTTTTGTACTTTTTATGTTGTGTTCCTTTTCTACAGGGTTTGACTTGATTTCTCAGTTCCAGGTAGATAAAGCAGCATTCAGAAGAACTATCCAAAGAGTGGTGGGATCAACTGCATTACAAGTGGCTTACAAATTGGGAAAAAATGTGGACTTCAGGATTCCAACCAGGTGATGTAAAAAAAATAATTATCTGCCTCACATGTCTTTAAAAAAATGAAAAGCTTGTCAATGTTAGAGAATGGTCCTCTGCTCAATGTTTCTTGCATCATGATTTTATATAAAGATGGAGGAACTTATTTACCTACCTATCTTCAGTGCCTGAATATGTGAATGCTCTTCATGTTTGCAGTATGTAATTTATGTCCTAGTCCAGGAAGAAAAAAATCACTGAAGCTGTTATGCATTGATTCGGGACATGTTCTTATTACTTTGCTCTCTGTTTTTCTGTAATTTGTCTGGTTTTGACTGAAAGGACCCTCTGTGAAAAGCGCCAGAGGTTGAGCATAAATTTAACTAGGAACCACAGAGTGGTTAGCAGACTCACAATGGTGCTGTTCAAATGTTCAGGTGCTGAAATAAAACCACATATTCAGTGCTTGGCTCCTGGAAAGAACTAAGCAAAAGCAAAAGTAGAATAAAGATACGTAATAGAAACAATGGTAGTGGCAATAATAATTTTAAAATCTCTACTTTATCTCTTTCCTTAAAATTTTTTTATTCTTTAAGTTATTCATAACTGAAGTTCTTTAGTGTATATGTGAGTCATGAATAAACTTTAGGGCTTTCAGTTTTATATTCATACATGTGATTATTATGATTATTGTATGTTTTAGTGCACTGAAAAAAAATTAATCTCACTGGAATTAAAGATTCCTTTGACAAATGAACAAGAAAATTAAGGCTTTTATAGAAATTAAGGTGTAAAGGTAAATAATGATTAATTAGAACAGTAAAAGAACATTATAGAAATTCTAAACGTTTATAATAATGAACATTTTGGTCAAATTAGAATATTCTGATATAGTGCCAGACCGCAGATAGAAATTAATGTCTTGAACCCACCATATTTTCTAAAACAACAATAATGCACTGTATAAGCTCTTTTTTAAAAACGATTTATTTTATTCTTTTTGACAGAGACAGAGAGAAGGGGAAGGGCCCAGAGCAGTCTCCATAGTTGTATGTCATCAGTTTTCAGCATGGTTTTGTTCCACACAAGTGGGTAGGGGCTGCACAGGGTAGGCACTGAGCTGGGTGCCTCCCACACGGGAGGTATGCCCTCTCGAGCCAGGGCCTGACCAGGGGGTGAGAACTGAACTGGGGGCCTCCTGCATGGGAAGCACACCTCAGTTGGGTCTGCATGGGCTGGGGCCAGGATTCAATCCTTGGTCCCCAGGGCTGCAAAGCGAGCACTGAACCTACTGAGCCATCCCGGCTTCCCCTATAAACTCTTTTAATAATTTTCCCAATTAACATTAAATCTCATCCTCGTCACAACCCTGTGATAGGGACATTATTGTCCATATTTTATGGAAGAGGAAACTGAAGCCAGAAAGTTTAAGATACTTGCATAAGGTCACAGGTTTGGGAGGTGCTGGAAAGATTGAAACCTGGGCAGAATGGCTTCAGAGGCTATACTTCTAACCACTATTTGATACTGACCCTTGCAAAGCATTCACATTTGGAAAGACAAAAGGCATGATAGCAGCCATTAACCTTTATTTACTTATGCTTCTTTTTCATACTCAGACATACTAGTTGTATTTTTGAATATGCTTTAAAAACTTTCATTTTTCCTTCTTTAACAAAATAATTAAACATGATCCCTCCCACACCCCCACAATCCCAATTCTGACCTAAATGTCTCATCTACAATTTAAGGCAAAATCTGCCCTGTCATTGACTCTAAGTTCAGAGATTAAAGGCCGCATAGACCCCTACCTCCTGTTCATCTTTTTGGTTCTCCTCTAAGTGCCGAGAGCTATCACTAAGTACATTTCACAGGCTATAACCCAGTGGTGTCCAAACTTTTGGCTTCCCTGAGCCACTTTGGAAGATGAAGAATTGTCATGGGTCACACATAAAACACACTAACACTAACAATAGCTGATAAGCTAAAAATAAAATAAAAAAAAAATCTCATAGTGTTTTAAGAAAGTTTACGATTTTGTGTTGGGCTCCCTTCAAAGCTGTCCTGGGCCACATGTGGCCCATGGGCCAGAGGTTGGACAAGCTTGCTATAACCGATGTTCTATATTCTCTATCTCCTGGACTCTCTGTCTCCACAAACACTAAAGACTTTTGTTTTACTAGCAAGGCTTAAAAAGATGAAAAAAGAAAAAAGAAATAAAAAAGGAGGAAGCAAATAGAAGAAGGAAGGAGAAAGAAATACCAAGAGAAGGAGAGCCAAAGGGCTGAGACTGATTAAGTCCCAAATAGGTACTAAAGTCTATTCTTGGGCAAGTTAGGGTACTTTAATGGCCATTGTTTTAGTTCCCTCAACTTAAGATCTGGAATAATAATAACAGTGTCAAGAGTTGTTGTGAAGAGTAAATGTTAGTAAATGGAGAGAGCTTGCATAGAGACTGGTTCATGGTGGGATTAGTTAAGTGTTTTCCATAAGCTCTGGAGAGCACTGGAGAGAATATGCAAGTGGGGGTCTTCTCCTTAATGAATTCTTTCTTTTAAAACTGCCCTCCAAGTCTCACTCATTCAAAAACCAGGTAGTAAGAAAGGCAGGGACTGAAACTGATCTCAAATCAGGCAGGGAGTAGACTGTATGGGTTAAAGGGAATTTCTGTGCTGGGGAATAATGGCTCTGAGGCAGCAAAAATAAACTATTAACAGCATCTTCATGGGAGTGTAGCATATGAAGCTAATGTGATAGTCACAGTTTAGCCTTCTTTTTTTTTGAAGATTATGTGACACGTTTTTTTGTTGTTGCTTTTCATTTTTTATTTTAGGCATCATAGTTCCACATTCTCAATTCATACTTACAAACATGTGGTTGCCTTAACAAATACAATCTTTAGCTTTTCTTTGGGTTAAGGTCATAAACAAATGTTTCAAGGTCTACACACTTCTTATCTTCTATTCAAACCTCTATGGCTCTCCTCTTAATATACTCTATGCGAATTGTAACGTAATGAAATAAATCATTTATAGGTCCAGCTTCTTTTAAATTATGTATGCTGTCAAGTTTACTTACCAAGATACATAGCATGTATGCAAGAACAGAATCTCAAGTGTTCAGAAAAGACAACAGGACTGACTGTTCTATAAATTATACTTGTGAGGACTTTTAAATGGTTTTAGAAATATACAAATCTATACATATGTTATTCATTTGAAACTGAAAGAAATTTTCTCTATCATATTGACTTACTGTATTAGCTTAGTTTAAAATATTAATAACATGTTAATCTTGATTATATTTTTATATACACACACAAGCACACATATAAATATATATAATCTTCATGTATATAGAGAAAGAAAGATGAATACCCTTTGTTTAACAATATGTCTGTAAATGGATTGTACTTCTAGCAACTTCAACCACCACTCCATTAAGAAAATATTTTTGGGAGGCATTACACAACCAAGGTTAATGTAAATGGGGGCTTATGTCCTATCCTACCATAAGTTCATTTATCAGGAAAGATTGGATGAAGCACAGATTAGGAGAGATCCCTCACTAATCTCATGCTGTCTTTGCAAAAGAATTACTTATGCAAGTTACTGCAGCTTCAAAAATCAAAACAAAATAGATTTGTTTTTTCCTAGGAATCGATGAAATTCTACAGCCTTGTTCAGTACATGTATAAACAAATAAATAGGTAACACAGATTTTTTTTAAACCTATAAGAAGAATGCTTTAAGGAAGAGAAAAGAACAAAGAATTAGGACTTATATTTCTATATTGAAACCTCACACTTCGACAGTAACTGACTTGAACAGAAAAGAAAAATAAATTCTTTAAGCATCTGGTTAAGTCCAGATCATTAAGTGAAAATAATATTAAAATAACTTATTTATAATTTAAATGAATACTTGTCAAATTTTGCCTTTAAATACAACTTTTAAAACTTATCTCCTGGCTGCAAATTAATTGAGGTCAGTTAAATGTAATATATAAATTCTATAAGGTTTTATATTTACACACTAGGCAATATATTATGCTGTCCTTAATGAATCTTAGTTTTTTTCCTAGAACTTATTCTGGAATATGTATATTATGAAAAATATGAAGTCCAAAGAAAACATGACAAACAAAATCTATATTAAAAATAAGTATTGAAATAGATGTGGTAGACATCTCCATTCTGGGCAAACAGTTCTCGCATACATTTTTTTCTTCTTCAGCTCCAAATTAAATCTTTTTCAATGTACTTGCTAAAACCTCCTGTACACTTGACAGACATAAAAAATATTTAGTGAATTGAAATCTTTGAAATAAGTATAGTATACATATTGTATACTATATTGTAACACATAGATGATGTATTATGGAATTATACACTTGGAACCCATATAATCTTGCTAACCAATGTCACCCCAACAAATTTAATAAATACATTTTTAAAAAAGAATGTAGGGGGAAGCCGGGATGGCTCAGTGGGTTAAGCGCTCACTTTGCAGCGCCGGGGACAGAGGATCGAATCCCGGCTCCAGCCCGTGCAGAACCATATGCTGAACTGGGAGCTCCCCCAGTTCAGTTCTCTCTCTGTATCTCTCTCTCTCTCTCTCTCTCTCTCTCTCGCTCTCTTTCTCTCTGTCAAAAGTAAATAAATAAAAATATTTAAATTATGTGTTTGACTTAAAAAAAAAAGAATGTATACTAACAAAGGAAGTCACCTATTATAAGTGAGAACCAAAGACATTTTAGAAAATAATGGCTAAAAGAAATACTTGGAGGATACAAGAGTACTCAGATGAAATGCTTTACATATTTATTATTTTTATAAAACAGAACAATAAAATTTGCCAACATAGTTGACCCATTTTATTAAGGATTTACAAGAATATTTGCAGTAGAGTTACTTTATGTTAGTTTATGCTGTTATAGGGGATGACAATATTTTATAGTTAAAGTCAAAGATAGAAAATCTTAGCAAGTTGAATAATTTCATTTATTGCTAAACATTCTTGAAACTAAAAATTTTTTTTATTTAGAAATTCTTAACCCCTACAATATGTCTTAATGTAACTGGCAACAACACATAGGCCAATACAATAAATTCATATGTTATTTAGTTTAGTCTGTAACACGTTAAATCAGCATCCACTTAGATATTTATTCTTACCTTTCTATATCTTTAAAGTTCTCAGGAAGGGGGCTATATTACAGGAGTCTGACCTGAGGAAAGGTTTTTGGGGAGTTTGAGTCTTGGTCCATAATTGGTTTTAAAAATGTCAAGTTTTATTATTTAGTAATCAAAATTCATTGGTATCTAGTTTTCCTAGCATTTTTTCCTTACTAAGGAATTTTTCTATACTTAGAAGGAGGAAGATAAAAGGATATAAACCCCAAGCCCTTAATAGGTGAAGTTTACTTTTAATATGTCCTGATGTTTAAAAATTTTGTTCCTCAGCTTTTAGCAGTTTGGCTTCAACAGAAGACGACTCAGGTAATTGTTGCAGCTCCAGGTCACTGTTTCCACATAGATTGGAGATGCCTCAGGACTCTGATGATCACATGTTGCCATTTTCTGCTAAGTAGTAAAGGAAGTAGCACTGATACAAGGCAGTTATCAGACTGAGGAACAACTGGGTTGGGATACAGAATTAAGAACTAGTCACTTTTCCCTTGTCAGACATCCAATGACAAACAACCAACTGTTAGTTTAACATCACCCTTTGAAGTCCCTGGAAAAGAAAAACATTTTCCGTGTGGAGGAGCTACTCAAGTTTACCCAGTTACTCATTCTCAGAATGCTTATGTGGGTCTGCGTTATGATTGTGGAGGAGAATACCCAAGCAATTATGGAAATAACAAATAACCCTAACATAGTATATTAAAATAAAAAATTTAAAGCTGCTTTAATTAAAGGGTGCCATAAACTAGTAGAGCTGATTTAGATGCTAAACGATCGCTTCTTTAATTTGTGGCAGAAATGTTGCCAAGACTTTGCAAGAATGTGTTTCTTGGCTGAGGTGAAATTGTTGAACAGCAGCAGGTTAGGCTGTACAAATAGTGATGTGGTTGGGATTATGTGGCATTGGGAATCCTCCTTAGCTTTGAGGGAGGGTTTTTTTTGTTTTTTTGTTTTCTTACTTTTAATGTGTATTTTAAGATGGAATGTTTGGGGAAGCCGGGATGACTCAGCTGGTTAAGCACTTGCTTTGTGGCCCCGGGGACTGAGGATTGAATCCTGGCCCTGGCCTGTGTAGACCCTTATACTGAACTGGGGTGTGCTTCCCAGGCAGGAAGTCCCTAGTTCTGTTCTTGCCCCCCAGTTCAGCTCCTGCCTCCCAGGCAGGAGGCCCCCAGCCCAGTTCCTGCCCTACATGGCCCCCACCCGCCTGTGTGGAACTAAACCATGTTGAAAGCTGATGACTTACAACTATGGAGGCCTTCCCCCTTTTCTCTGTCTCTGTCAAAAACAATAAAATAAATCTTAAAAAAAAAAAAAAGATGAAACAATAATGTATGTGAATGACTGAACTTCTGTGAAGGTCTTTATAAACAGTCATGAAAGAACAAATATTACATAGTTTTCACTCTGTAGGTTTCCTGGAGGTCCAGAGTCTCAAATAGCATAAGAGAATATGGTAATATGCAAGGGTATAGAAAATAAGATTTATATTTACTGTTTTAAAATTTTACTCAGGCATTTATATCCCAGTGGGCTACCTGAAGAATACTCCTTTTTAACTACTTTTCGGATGACTGGAAGCACTCTTGAAAAGAACTGGAGCATTTGGCAGATTCAGGATTCCTCAGGGAAGGAGCAAGTTGGCGTGAAGATTAATGGCCAGACAAAATCTGTTGTATTTTCATACAAGGGACTGGATGGAAGTCTCCAAACCGCAGCCTTTACAAATTTGCCCTCCTTATTTAATTCCCAGTGGCATAAGATTATGATTGGTGTGGAGAGGAGTAGTGCAACTCTTTTTGTTGACTGCAACAGGATTGAATCCTTACCTATAAAGCCAAGAGGCCAAATAAATGTCAATGGCTTTGCCGTGTTGGGAAAACTTGCAGACAATCCTCAAGTTTCTGTTCCGGTAAGTATAAAACCAGACACTATGGTCTATTACATCAAAACCAGATTTCTAAAAAATTAATACCTCAGAGATATTTGGTTATCATTTGGATGTCTTAAACTATGAATAGTTATTTTTTTTATTCCCCCAAGCACTTATTCAAAGCACCTTCAGTGCACTTGCAGTGAAAGGATTCCCCATTCCATCTGGGATATGCTTTTTAACAGCCCATACTGTTGCTTTTTAATAGCATATGCCAGATGGAATTGGGGAATCAGAGAAAGTTAAGTATGTGCTCCTGGTCTTGAAGAGCTTAAAGTCTACTTGGAAGATGCTTGCCCACTTAGAGCACCCAGAACCCTTCTGATGCAACTGGAAAGAAACTGATAACTGGTGTGGGTCATATTATGTACAGGTAACTAGTGAGAATAGTCAAAGTAAGATTAAGATGAATGGTGGATTACGTTAGTCAAGAATTCCATGCTTATTGGAAACAATGGACCTTGAAATGGAAGGATTTGAATTGGCCAAGGAAGAGGAGAAAGTGTATTTTAGCAGAGGAAAAGGGCATTAAAAGAAAAAAAAGTGGAGTACAAGTAGGCCACATTCAAAGATTTGAAGACTGGGGGTTTGGATGAAATGTGTGAGTGAGTGAGTGAGTGAGTGAGTGAGTGAGTGAGTGTGTGTGTGTGTGTGTGTGGGGTGAGGGATCCTAACAGCATAGTGTGAGAGATGAGGCAAGGAAGCTATATGGTGTCTGATCAACAAGAATAAAAATTACATAGATCGCACAATATTTATTTATTAGATATAGGTCTTACATAGAAAATTAGAAAAATAAAGGATTTTAGAGGTATGTTTATGATTTTGCTATAGAGATGCATGGTTATACAGGTAAGGAATTATATAATTACATGTAATTGTGCCAACTGCTACCATATAATTCTATGATTTTGAATTGTTAAACTTTCACTAAATAGTTCTTTAAAAGGAAATCTTATAGTATTATGACAAATATTAAAAAATATATCTTAGGGGACAAGTGTTCTTGTAGAGGAGACTAAAGAATTTACTGCTCAATAAACTATAGATGTCAATCTCTCTCTCTCTCTCTCTGTCTCATAGCTATTAAATTCTAGTCACAAAACTCATAGCATGGCATATAGCAAGGGTGATACAATGATTTTGACTTGTTTCTATGCCCTTCTCCAAAGGAAAAA
>PVKE010030794.1:0-19416 GCA_004027555.1 Craseonycteris thonglongyai
GCAGAGATAACATTTGATTTATTTGACTCTCTTTCCATGCAGCAAATCTACTGATTTGATTTTTTTTTAAAGATTTGTTTTTATTGTTTTTTGACAAGAGAGAGAGACAGAGACAGAGAGGTCAGAGAGATAGAGAGAGAAGGGGGAGGGCCCAGAGCAGTCTCCACAGTTGACAGCATTAGTTTTCCATATAGTTTCATTCCACAGGTGGGCATGGGGCTGCACAGGGCAGGAACTGGGCCAAGAGCATCCCACGTAGGCCCTGGCAAGAACTGAACTGGGGGCACACCCCAGTTCAGCACATGGGTCTGTGTGGGCCAGGGCCAGGATTCGATCCTCAGGCTCTGGGGATGCAAAACAGGCGCTTAACCAGCTAAGCCATCCCAGCTTCCCCCTCATTTGATTTTTGACTTTAAGTAAATTACATAACATATTTGTGCTTCAATTTCCCTATCTGTGAAATGGGATAATAATACTTTTTACCTCATACATTTGCTGTAATCATCAGCCGATTAAGCGTGTGTGTGTGTGTATAGATACCGTATTTTGCCATGTATAATGTGCATTTTTTTGCCCAAATTTGTAAAGGAAAAATAATGATGCTCATTATACATGGTATTACTAATTCCATATCTATATAAATGTTTTTAATTCTTTTATTTATGCTTATGAGTTAAAAGTGTTACATACAATTTCTTGTACCACAATATATTAAAAAATAAATGCTAGAATTCCTTTACAATACAAAAAACAAGTACCTAAATATAAATAAATAAAAATTTGAATTAAGAGATTTTTTTTCCCTGAAAGTTTGGGCCAAAAACATGGGTGTGCATTATATATGGGAATGCACTACACATGACAAAATATCAAATATATATATACAGGGTGAACCAAAGTAGGTGGACAGTAAATGATAAGATTTATTTTATGGTGTTTGTGTTATATTATATTAAATTTTATAACTAAATATATGTAAATTTAATCTTTTTTCTTTTCAGATAGTTCAAAAATGTTTGTCGAAGCGTGATAAGACTTCAAAGCTGTGTAAATTGCAATGGAAAGCAGTTTGAGCACCTCTGTTAATAAATTTTCAGTGCTTTTGTATCATATTGTATAAAATAAAATTTAATTGTAAATGTAATAATTGTTTTTCAAACAACTAGTCAATATAATTGTATATGTAATCTCAAAATAAATCTTATCATTTACTGTCCACTTACTTTTGGTTCACCCTGTATATATGCAGAAATGTGTTTGCTTTGAAATCCTATAGGACATATAGCAGTGACTACTTAGTATCATTATAGGCAAAATCGAAATTGTCTTTAGTAGAGTGGATCCAAACACAATAAGAATACACATATTTCTTCCACATCCAGGAGGATATAACAAAACATATCAACTTCAGCTTTACAGAAATATTACTATTTTTTTACATTACCTGTGAAATTACACATCTAGTGTGATACTAAAACATAATCCAAAGAATTTTCCCCTGCTTAGTTTGACTGCCTGTGATGTGAAGTTAAAAAGAGGCTATTTATCAAAAGCAAAAAATTTAGCACAAGCATCGAGACTCCTTTAAATAAATTAACTAATTTAGTTTTTCTAGACAAGATGTACTTCTTTTCATTCTAATAAAACTGATTAAGGCACTAGGCTGTCACTGGAAAATGTCAATTGTAATCTACTGGAAATAACTGAATCTTGAGGGCACCAAAATGCCAAAATAATTTACCCAATAATACCCTGCCAAATTTTTCTTAGTGAATTAAGAATGACACTAATTGAGTTGTTCTATCAAAGTCTATTGTTCAGTTTATAGAGACTCTTAGATCAATAACATATGGTCACATATATGTATTTTTCATATATATGCACATACATCTTAGCTCATTTGCATCTGTGTTAAGTGAAAGTTAGCATAATTGGCTAAATTTAAAATTCTCTGTAATTTATTCCATAGCCTAGGAAGAAATATAGTTCAGCAAAATATTTACTTTGATTTGCTCTGGGAAAAAAGCACCCCCTAATGACACCTAAAAACGAATGGTCAGTTCTAGTAGTAGCAGTAGTAGTAGTAACAACAACAACAATAAATTTTGTGACCAATACCTGGCTTCATTTTTTCCCTCTCATTTAGTCTTCACAACTCTGCAAAGGAAGCATAGGATTCTCACCAGGGCTACAATGTAATTATCTGCAGATTGTATGCCATGCAATGTTAGGGAGCATTATTTAAATTTTAGTTGCCATAAATTTTATTCATCATTATCATTTCCCAGCAGATGGCAGTATGTATCCTGAGGAAAGGGCTTCTTTCTTTTCCCCCTAATTCCAACATAGGCATTGTAGAGACTTGTAATTATTACCTTTCCCTTTATGAAGGCATCTCAGAAGTGAAGCAACTCACTCAACATTCCTGAAACCTAAGGCAGAACCATCAATTTTTTTTTTCCTTTTGTAACCACAAAAGAACTTCATTTTTTTTAGTATGACTTTTTCCTTAATTCAAGCTAGCTGGGTTCAGTCTAATAATAGAACTAGGACTGACTTGCTTTCTTTCAACAAGATGCTTTCACTTTTATACATACTGCATGTCCACTCCCTTAATCATTAAACCCTTAGGACATTAGGTTCCAGTCAGCGTCCAACTCTCTTAAGTATAAAGCCTGTTGACCGTGACAAATATACAATAACCAAACTCCAAATCAGAGGGAATGAAGTTTTCGGTCAAACTAGAGATAACATCTGGACCTCAGTTATGTTTCAGCCCCAGACCTGTGAAACCAGCCCGACCACACCGACCACAGCCTCAGGAAAACAGCCAGGACAGTGCATGGCTGACAACAGGACTGGAGGTGATGATGGACTACCTCCTACCCCAGCCCTGACCAATCAGCAGAGCCTACGATCTCAACTCCCTCAGCTCCCATGACTAATGGACTTTATTCCTATATAATCTAGCCCATGAAGGCCATCAGGAGCCAGGGTCTTTGGGCTTTAGCTCCTCACCCATGTCTCTGGGCTTGGTGCTATTTCCCTAAGTAAATCTTTATTTTCTTTGATACAAACTCCTGTTCCTCTCTTGTTTGGCTTTAATACGTGAAGGCAAATGAACTCCTTTAGTTCAGTAACACTTTTTGGAACCAGATTAAATAAACACCCATAGATGGAATAACATAATTTATTTGCAGAGATGGGGCCTTGTAAGATAAGAAAAGGCATTGGCCTGGGTATGCTCTTTTCAAAGGGTTTCTTTAATCTCAAGGAAGAAAATCTTAAAAGCTGCATATTCTAGGTATAGGGTATATATACCTGCCTGTGCCCCCTGAGATCTTTACAAACTGTCACTTTTAACTAAGCACAGGTGTTCAATTTGAAGGCACAGAGCTTATTCCCAAGTTGCAATGCTTTGGAACCTGGCCAAAAGAAATCCTAAGAGAAAAGAGAACTATAACAATACAAACTCTCACATCCAACGTATGCTGATATCTTGACTAGTTAGCATATAGAAAGTCCTTCATGTATTTTAAAGTTTAAAGCTTGAAGTACCATATTTTCCGGCGCATAAGACAACCGGGCGTATAAGATGACCCCCTAATTTTACAGTTAAAACATAGGTTTAGGCCTATATTCGTTGTATAAGACTACAGCCTTGGAAGTGGGGGGGTAGTCTTATACAGCGAATATAGGCCTAAACCTATGTTTTAACTGTAAAATTAGGGGGTCGTCTTACACGCCTGGTCGTCTTATACGCCGAAAAATACAGTAGTATTGTGAAATGTAACCATTATTCTTGAAAGCTATATGTACAGTTTTGTTTTTATGATAGTAATGTTCATTTTCTGTCATTTCACTTATGTATAGAGTTTTAGGATTCTTTTGTTATTCAGACTTGCATCAAGATGCTTGCTGTCTTCTTCCTTCATACCTGATTGCAATCTAATCTGTAGCTCAAAGAGAGAAATTTCTTAAAGCAATGCCAATGAGAGATTTCATCCCTCTTCTGGTGTGTCCTTCTAAAATACTTGTATTATACTTTCAAAGTTGCTAGCTGAAGAAGCATTATTTCAAAAAATAACATGGAGCCAAAATGTGAGAATAAGAAATCCCACAACATGCTACATACAATCTGTAAGAAATCACTCAAATATCCCTAAACAAAGTTCTTACCTGCATAAGTTGCTGCTTCAATTTCTGTATTTCTGAAATGTTCAGCTCACTGAATAAGTCAGAAACAGGGTGTAGAGACTCTCCTTTCCTTAAAGTGGGAGTCCGATAGTCTCCATTCAGTTTCACAAGGGGTCCATGGACGTGCCCATTCATTTTGTCATCATTGTTTGGCTCACTCCCCTCCTCCGCAAACTTGAGTCCATCTACAGAGATGCTGATATGGTTATCATTGAGGGTGATGTATTGGGAGAGCTCCTTCCGTAGGTTATTCTTTTGCTCCCTTTCATTTTTCAAGGTCTCCAGGGCTTCTTCTAGTTGGTGTTCAGCAATCTCTTTCAATCGGATGGCATCTTCCAGCTGGTTGTTCAGTAGCACCGTCTCCTCCTCAAATCGCTTAATCTCATGCTTTAAGCCTTCGTATTCAACCTGAAGCAGATAGGACAGAGACGATTCATAAAACTAAAATTTGGGACTTACAAAACTGCCATTAAACACTCTAGTGAACCAAATTATTAAAAAAAAAAATTCAAAAAACATTACTCTACAAAATAAGTCTAAAAATCACACAGTATATACACCCTTCAGGTAACAGAAATGGTTTCTTTAGAAATTATACAAATATAAATTCAATTCTTAGAGATGAAAAAAGTGTCTTTGGATTTCTTTTATGGAATCCAACAGTCAAAAGGGGGCACTAGGGGAAGCTGGGATGGCTCAGTGGGTTAAGCGCTCACTTTGCAGCGCCGGGGACCAAGGATCGAATCCCGGTCCTGGCCCATGCGGACCCATGTGCTGAACTGAGGAGTACCCCCAGTTCAGTTCTCTCTCTGTCTCTGTATCTCTCTCTCTCTCTGTCAAAAACAACTTAAAAAAAGGGGGGGGTACTGTTGGCCTAATAAATCAGGGATTTTTTTTCTTTTATAATTGTTTCTAAGACTATTTACAAGCAAGAAAATACTTTTATCATCACAATTATTTTGTTTTAATTATTAATAAGAAAATGTTTATGCTCAGAGATAAACTAGTTAAAAGATCACAATAAGAACATAATCTCAATAAAATATGTTTAAGAGTAAAATGAGGAAGCAAAAGTTTTATGTGCTTAAAGGAATAACTGCACCAATTACTCAAATACTCAAAACAAGTATATGAAGATATTGTCATTAATGCAATATTCTTTTGAATTATGTAAAATAAGAGCCTGCTCAAATACCTTCTTGGTCATGAAAGCCTACAGGTGAAAGAGATCTCTACTCTAAATAAACATGCCAGTCTTGGGGCCTTCCTTTTCTATGTGATAAGTACCACTTACCACATGGCACTTCTCAATAAATATTTTATCTCCACAACTACACTGTAATCTCCATAAAAAAAAAAAGAAATACTTTTTATGCACCTAGGTGTCCCTCGTAGTGCTTTAGTGTGTTTCTTCAGAGTGTTTTAACAGAAATCTGCTTTGCAATTAGCATTTACTGAATAAATTGTGAATGAAAAAAATAAACCAGAAAAAGTAATATTATTAATGATAAAGTCATTATGATATTAGATACTAATATAACTTGTATTTAGTTTTAAATTTATTTTATGTTTACATTAGTTTAAACTTATATTTTTAAAAAGATTAAAAAAGGACTTTAAAAACTAAAAAATAGGGATCATATACCATTATCATTTTTCATTTACTTCTATCACCCCTACCACCACCACCACCACTCGTCACATAATCTCAATGCAATGGCTTTTCTTGCACACATTGGTATAACAGTTTTCGATCTAGGCTTGGCTGATGCCGTAGAGACCTAAGTCAGAGTGCTTTAGTTGAGATAGAGGTTGGTTTCTTTCTCACGTAACAGTGAGGAGGTAGAAAGTCAAGGACCAGTTGATATTTCTGCTCCATGAGGTCATCCAGGAACTAGGTTCCTTCTATCTTATTACAGTGATGCCTATTCTGGTCCAAGGGGTCTAAGGTGGCGCCATCTTGATCACATGCCAACCATTGGGACAAAGTAAGGGGCACACCATCTTCCTTTAAGGACATGTCTCAAATGTTGCCCATATCACTTCTCCTCATAACCCGTTGGCCAGTATTAGTCATATGACACT
Source organism: Craseonycteris thonglongyai (assembly GCA_004027555.1). NCBI lineage: Eukaryota > Metazoa > Chordata > Mammalia > Chiroptera > Craseonycteridae > Craseonycteris > Craseonycteris thonglongyai. The sequence goes on from PVKE010030794.1 coordinate 6,283, forward strand.
TTTTGCAAAGGTGGTAAAGAGTATATTCTTTACTCTGGGTAACCTAGTGCCCAGTTAAAAATTGGGTAATACATTGGGAGAAGGGCACAATGAATACTGATGGACAATCAACACTCACTGCATTACAAAGTCAATAAAATTTCACAGGCCTAAGAATCACTCAAAAGATTTAAATTATGAAAATCACTTGAAATAACAGTTCTGTATCATGGTTTCTTCCACACCTGCTTATATACTATAAAGTCATCTTTCTCCTGACCTTCTCCTTTTCTTTCCCTAGACAACTCAGGACACCTGCTTGCCAACCTTTCCTAGTATTTCAACCAATCCTCTGACTGCCTCCAGATTGTATGATAGCTTATATTTGTAGACATTAATTTAATTTGAATTGTAGACCTTCTTATTCTTTAGTGCTTGTTAAACTGATGGCTTAGACCAGGGGCTGTCACACATTACTGTGTCTTTTGGACCAAATCTAGCCTATCACTTACTTTTGTAAATAAAGTTTTAGTGGAACAGTCACACTCTTTTGTTTACTTATTGTCTGGGCAGCTTTTCACACTACAACAGAGTGGAGTAGTTGCAAGAGAGACTCTATGGCCTGCAAAACCTAACGTATTTATTTATTTTCATTGTTAAATTTAATGGGGTGACATTGGTTGGTAACAATTGGATAGTTTCCCGATGTACAAGTCCACATCACATCACCCATGCATTGCATTATGTGCCCACCACCCAGAATCAGCTCCCCTTCCTTCACCATATATCCGGTACCCACTCCCACCTCCCCCCACAACTCTCCTTCCCCCACATATTTATTACCTTGCCCTTAAAGAAAAAGTTTGCTGACTTCTGGGCTAGACTTGAAGACATTAATTTAGTTTGCAATGTAGGTATTTTAAATCTGTGATTCTTATTTAATTAATAGTAGACTTCCTATAAGACCTGATCTCTTTCTATATGGGCAGCTCCACTCACTCCACTCCCTGGTTCAAGTTCCTTATTATTACCCGATGTTTTGTGTTTCTCTGCTTTGACAAAGTATGACATCTGGAAAACTCTCATTCATCCTCCAAGACTCAAGCCAAGAATCTAATCCTAACTTCACTCAAACTGATCACTCCGTTTCAGTGCCATCATTGTAAGACTGCATCATATGATTAGAGCCCCAGCAAACTGGATGCATTAAGAAACAGAATGAGAAGCATTTAAAAATTGGTGTTTGTTTAACAATTAAAAAAAAAAAAAATTGGAGGGAAGCCAGGATGGCTCAGCAGGTTAAGCACTCGCTTTGAAGCCCTGGGGGCCGAGGATCAAATCCAGGCCCCCGCCTGTGCGGACCTATATGCTGAACTGGGGTGTGCTTCCTGAATGCAGTGAGGCCTCCAGTTCAGTTCAAAAAATAATAATAATAAACAGTCATGTACAAATTAAAAAAAGAAAAAGAAAACAAAACAAAACAATAAATATTGGCATTTGATATTTTAAAAATAGCATCCAAGTAGTCACCATGAGAAAAATTACTTTGTTGGGATTAGTGATCACAACTTCATAGTTTAGTAGCTCTTTTTATTTTTAAGTACATGAGGGACGGAAATAGGTACCATAATCTTTTCGGAGCTAGGAACTCTAATCTGGTTCTGTATTGCCAAATCTAACACACAGCTTTAATATGCAATTACATGGATGGCTACAAGCTTACCACTGGCTTTCCCCACTGGGACTATAAGTACTCTGAGGCAATGACCATGTCTTTTGTCCTTAAAAAAGTACAGGCACTCATGGAAAGATACCCTTGAAATACTGGTTAAGTGAAGGCAAACTGAACAAAATTAGGTTCCCCAGGTTTCTTATGATATTATTACTTGATCTGGAAATGCATCCCTGCAGGAAATGTTTTTCATACTAGAAGGATAATTGAATTATTAATTTTAACAAGGGTTTTTAATGCTTAGATAAATATTTGAGTGCTTTCGTTCAATATATATTAGGAACATAGAATTTTTTACTTTTTCCCTCCTCCCCACATCACATCTCTAAAAAACTGAAACTAACAATTTCCTGCCCTACATTAAGTTATACTGGGACCAGGCAAAACAAACATAGCTGCTCACAGGAAATACTTGCCCCTGGAAGATGAGACCCAACTAAAACAGCTTCCTCAAACCTCATGCCAACACCCTCACTTTATTGTACTTCCCAACTCAGAACTATTATGTCATAAACTCAGTCTATCTGAACCAATTTCTCACCATGCCAAATTTAGTCAGATCCTAAAATCCTATGAACACCCTTCCTTAAATCTCCCATTTTGAGACATTGTTAAGGTTTTGTCAAAGTGGTCTCTTACACAAGAGATCTGATTAACAGCTTTGCTTCATCAATGGATTTCTCTGGTGGTCTGTGGGGAAATGACAGTTGACTTGACCTCTTTTTATGGCTGCTGCTTTCTCCTACACTTCTTTCAGATATATTTGTTTTATAATAAAAGGCATAAAGGTGTAAAATGCATTTAGAAGGTTGGATCTGACTTTATTTGGGGACAGAATCAAATCAGCACATAGAGGGATGTGGCTAAAGTTTTCAGTTAATTCTTTGATATTCCAATGTATCTCAGACTTAGGACTGCATATAAATATCAGTCTTATTAACTATAATATTATTAAACTTTAGTTTCCTCTCTAAGTTAAAAAGTAAATATAAGAGAAACTAAAAAAAATTTTTTTTTAAGATTTATTTATTTATTTATTTTATTGTTTTTGAGAGAGAGACAGACAGACAGACAGACAGACAGAGACAGAGAGAGAACTGAGCTGGGGGAACTCCCCAGTTCAGCATATGGATTCGCACAGGCCAGGCCGGGATTCGATCCTCGGTCCCCGGAGCTGCAAAGTGAGTGCTCAACCCATTGAGCCATCCCGGCTTCCCCGAAACTAAAAAATTTAGTCATTCTTCCAACAAGCATTTATTTAAGGCCTTCTGTAGGCCAGGCCCTCTTCTAGGTACTACACTGTAGTGGAAGGAGATGGAAAATAACTAAACCAATATATAGAAACCTTTTATAGTAAGAAGTAAGAAGTGCTAGTTAAACAACAACTATTTAGTATTTTTGGCATAAGGAGCTTCAGTGCAAAGCAATATTCAGACCAACTGTGAGGTTGAAAGCCAGCCATCATAACCTGTTTAAAAATAATCTATGGCATTTGTATATAAAATATTATACTTAATACTTCATTAAATAAAAAGCAAATTTATGATAGATGCTAACTCCCATAAATACAGACCAACAGTTGAGAAAAAACAACCAGCATTTTCTTAATTAGGAGAGACTTGTGACACTATAGTGCATCCATCTGTTGGGAAATAAGCCAGAATGGCCCTTTGTATGGAAAATGATTTCAAATTAATTAACTAGATACTTAATTGGGAAAATTACTATATTGCATCTAGAAAATATAATTAAAGAGATGTATACATTTTCCTGTTTGTTTGTTTTTTCCCCGAAACTTCTGAGTGAAACATTTAATTCCCATATTTTAATTACTGGTGGAAGGGCATGGGTAAACCATAAACAGCAATCAGCCAGACTGACAGTACAAATTCCCACAGCAACGGCATCTGGGGTAATGAATACTCACAGGATACCTTGGCAGTGTGTCAAGAATACCTAATACTGGCCTAAATTAACCTCCTGAGTAAATCTGTCTACTGCATGCAGTGATGGGAGATCCTGCATCAAGGCTATCTGGTCACACTGCTGCCTGTGCAAAGAGCACTGAGGATTTTTAGGAATTAGGAGTAATGACCACTTAAAATAATTGCACTTAAAGTATACTTGCTCCAAGTCTTCTACATTCTTCATCAGTGACCAAAAACACAAAACACACACACACACCCTTCTTATTTTAAGATGTTTCTGGGAAGCATATTTTGCAATAGTTTTTTTCTATGTCTAATTTTCTCCACTCTGAGCTCACTGACCCCAGTCAAATCAGGACCTAGAATGTCAATGATACTGAGAGCCCTCAGCACAAATTCAGTGATTCAGTGCTTTAAAGGAAGGGGATAAGATAAAAACACATGGTGATATCCTGGGAAACCTTTTAATGGCCTGAAACCACCCCCTGTACCCCTTAGAAGACAACATGTTCCCCTCACACTCCAAAGATGAGGGGAAGTGGCAATAATCAGAAAGCAAATTCCAATTGTATCAATACCTAGATTTCTTTTTTCTTCTGGATTTTTCCTTTTTCTCTCTTAACCCTTACATTGATCAAAACCAATAATACTTTTCAATAGAGATATCAACTTGGGAAGGGAGTAGAAGTAGAAACGTACATCTAGACTGGTCTCTAAGTTTACATAAGCCAAGAATCCTACTCTATGGAGATAGTGTGTTGAGAGGTTATAATAGTGTTTAGATCAGAATGGAGGTTGTAGTTGAGGGTTGAGGAAGTACCTTGAAAAGACCTTGAACATCCAAATCAGCTTTGCTTAACTACTAGATAGAATTATATTCATAAATTCTTCTCAAATTACAGATTCAAGAATGCTATATAACTGAGAACTATAACAAACCATAATGCAAACCAATCAGGAAAATTAAGCAATTAAAGTAAACCCCACTGCCAAAAAAGTTATTTAAATGTACACATGCAATCTTTTTAGTCAGGTTACAAATGAAAAAAGAAACCTGGCATTTCCTTTTCTTATTAATTTTCTTCTTGTTGATTTATATTTCTTAATTGCTTTCCCTGCACGATGTAAAAGCAATTTACAGAGAGAGAGAGAGAGAGAGAAGTGATTACAAGGACACCTTAACCTTGTATCACAAAACAAGCTTATAGATCCAGGCTTTAATAGGTAGTGAAGTTAATTATGAAGCATTTGACCAACTCTTGAAATAAATGAACATAGAGCTAAAGTATAAACTAAAATTCTTCTTATCCAATAAAGCTTTATTGTAAATTATACTACTTCTAGATTTGCCTTCTAAATCTTAGCTTAAATAGGAGGATTAAAGAGGGTTTTCAACACATAAATACTACAGGGGCATAAGGCAGATTTCAATAGATTCCTTCCTGAGAAGTAAAGAGAAGATTTCACCTTAGTGGTCAGAAGATGTGGTCCACCTAGAGTGTAACTGAACAACTTCTTAAACCTTACCTGGTTCTGCTTTAACGTGGACACAAGTTTCTGCAATGTGATATTTTCTTCTTCCAGCTCCGTATAGTCCTGAAGGAGGCGGGCCTCTCGAAATTTATATTCTCGTATTTCATCTTTCATTCGTATTCTCTGTAGCTCCACCATCTCATTGTTCTAAAACAATAAAATAAACAGTCAATACAAAACTTTCTTATTCTAGATTTTATAAAGTGTAGATAAAATCTGGGTAGTTAATGATGGGGATATGTTTGGGATACTTGATGGGTTCTGAGAAATGTACCATTAGGCAATTTCATTGTTCTGTGAACATCATAGAGTGCATTTACATAAACCTAAATGATCTAGCTTACTACACACTTAGGCTGTATGGTATATATATTATGTACTGTACACAATCATACAAGTATGTGCTTTACTTTTATACAACTAGCAGCACAACAGGTTTGTTTATAGCAGCATCACCACAAACACAGAGTGATGTGTTGTGCTACTATATTAGGATAAGCTCTGACTTCACTAAGTGATAGGAACTTTTCAGCTCTCTTGCAATCTTGTGGTACTACCATTGTAGACACTGTCCCTCACTGACAGAAACATTGTTATGCAGCACATGACTGCCATAATTTCAAAGCCATTACAAGATTTCAAAATAACTGCAAGAAGTGAGATGTGTTATGAAAATACTCATCACAAAGGGGTACTACTCATATTACTGAGGTTGGTTGCCTACATTCAAATGGAAGAAAATGCTAAATTTCAGTTTGAGTTCAGTGAAAATAGAGATGCAATTATTTTTCCCATCTAAGTGTATAGGCCTCCTAATCCTATCCATAGATGCCCAGAAACCAAGTTAAGAAACTTTTCTGCTTCTACTCATCACTTAGGTCTCAGTCTCAACTGTCATCTCAGAGAGGCCTTCCCTGAACAGCTAACTGTTCCCTTAGCCCTCCACACCCCATCACCCCACAGGCCTTACTTCACAGATCAGCATCTAGCACAGAGTAAGTCCTCAAAAAAATAATTGTTGAAAGAATAGAACTAATCATTATTTGAAATTGGTTGTTTTTACCTTTTATACTTCTTCCATTTATTAAGTTTCCTTTTTCAATGGAGTATAATGAATTATTCATTGATATATCCCTCATTCCTGGCATATTTCAGGCCCTTGTCACCGCGGAATGAGTAGCAAAACAGTAACACAAATGGTTAAACACAAAATTAAAAAAGAAAGAATATTATTGCATGGGTGGTGGCTTTTTGGCTTGATTTGTTTTAGAGTAAGGAACAAAGGTAGAAAAACACACTTTGAAAAAAAAAAAGTGCCTAAAGCTGTAAAATACCTTGATGTTATAATTCTTCTTCACTACATAGTCCAACAACTTGGAGGCAGAAACATTACTTTATTTCCTGTTCCTTGGACAATACTTTGAACATATGTGCTCAAAAGCATAAAATAAAAAATAGAATTCAGCAATAAAGCCAAATTGCAATATTTCATTAAAGCCTTGTATTTTGCAGAAACATGAAACCTTGACATTTTTCTACTTCTTGAAAGATTAAGTGTGATAGATATGTACTTATATGTATATCTATTTAGTTTTCCTTATTTATATGTATGTAAATATGGTGAAGACTGATAAAGTGGATCCCAGTTATGTATAATAAACAAAATTATAAAGAAAACATTAAGATACCAGAGATTCTGTAAAATACATATAAATTGTAAAATACATCATAACCCAAAGCCTAACTCACACTTTGAGAATTAATCATACAATTTTATATAGTAAGAGTGTAAAAGTCAAGATAATTTTATCATCATGGCAAAGCTAATAAGGATCACTAACAACATAAAAAAAGCTAATGAAAACTTCTGATTCTAATTAAGGAAAAGCCTGGCTGGGAAACTGGTTAAGTTGAAAGTAAGTAAGTACTAGCAATAAAACAGACATCAGATAAGACCCAGAAAAAGAAAACTGGTCTTATTTATGTTGCTAGAAATCTTTGCTTTGAATTGCCAAACATTAAATTCTATGAACAATGTTCTTTGCTTCCATAATAGAATTAAAAGATTGTGACTGTTCATTTTTGTACCACTCATCATACATTTATTTCTTACAAATTTTTTCTTCTTGGGCTAATATGGTGCTGAGCACTACTAAAAAATCTCCATCAAGAAAAATGACAGTGAGAAAAATAAAGCACGAGAGAAAGGAGAGAAAATGGCACAAATGGACCGCTTTGGCCTTTGCCTCTCAGCTCCAGAGACCTGAGGCCCAGCTCCTTCTCAGAGGAGAGATAACCTGGAATGTGTAGGACAGATTGTCCTCATGACATGCACTACACCTGCGTATAGCAGCAGTCTTAAAATTTTATTTTAATTAACATTAACATGATTTCTTCCTGTAGGAGTAATAAACTCCCTCTACTATTGTCAAGAAGAAAATACAAACATGAGCATTTATTACAACACATAAGAGTAATGTATAAAAAAAATACTGCCTTCCAGTTATATGACTCTTTGTCATTGTAAATTAATTATATTCATTGTCACTTTAGATTTGAATAATAGCTTCTGTGAGGTAGGTGATAGACCCTCCAGATTGCTCATCTATAAAACGGGCATCCTAATATAATACGGAATAATATACTTGCATGGTCACTGTGAGGATTTAATGCTGTAACATGGAAAATGAGCAAGGGAGCCAGACACACAAATAATTTATCGCAACACAACAGAACAAATGCTGTTAAAAAGGCTCACACCAAAAGGCTGAGCAATCAATACTCTGGGTGAATCAGGAAAAGCTTTATAAAGGAAGTTGCATTTGAGCAGAACCTTGAAGGACAAATAGAGTTAACTACATGGATCAAGAGGAGGACAAGATTTCCCAGCCAGAGATCAGTCAACTTTTGAACAAAAGCAGTCATATTTGTGTTAAGGATAGCACTAAAATACCCAATGGTTGGAGTGAGCCTTTCCTTAGGACACCAGCAAAGCTGGAGCACTGAGAGAGAAGAGAGAAATTCAGAAAAATCTAGGAAGTTGCTCACTATGTTCAGTTTATATCTAAGTTTGGTGTTATTTCATACAATAAAATGTCAAATTACAAACTAGTGTTGTTAACCTCTGAGACAGTGGGAGGAACTAAAATGTTTTCAGTGCTTTAGAACCTTTAAAGTTCTTAACTCATCTGTGGTTTAGGAAATAGTGCAGTCCGACGTGGTTGTGACAAAGTCACCAGAGACAGATTTTGCAGTAAATTCTGTTAAGCAAAAAAATTCGGAGAACCAGGAAAGTCATGTAAGCAAAACAGCCACGTGATCAGACCTGTGTGTTTTGGCAAATAACTGTTGAGAGCAGGCAGTGGGGACAATACGAAAGCCACAGAGAACAAGCCCAGCCAAAGCTCCAACAGCCCAAAATGAATGAGGGAAGATGATGAGGAACGCTGAGGAATATCTCAGAATGAACAGGACTTGGTCATTGATTGATATGATAATAAAGAAAAAAAAAGAAAAAAGAAAAAGAGTATTTAAAAAAAAAGGCCTAAATAATGGTAAAAGTACCTCAATGGAGTTGTAAGAAAATTAGAGTGAATGTGAGAATTAACTATGGGTCTTATAAATAATTATAAGTATTCATTTGGAGAGTCAAACCAGAACTTTCTGGATCTGTGAGTGGACAAAGGAGGACAGCCGCTCTGGTTCAAGTGGAGCAAGACGGAGAGGGGACAGGATGTGGGATGTGCTACCAGCACTCTCACTTCCCACCCAGAGAGTTACCACTGTCAGGGAGTCCTGGCAGCTCAAGACCTTAATGTTAATTCGCCTTCATTTGACCAAAAATTGATTCTTCTCTTGTTGAAGACAGGAGTGGACAATAATTCTCCTGCTCACACTCTCCACCAGGAATTCTCTGCACCAAGAATGCCTGACCTTCTGTTGTTTTAACAAGCTGATGGACACATGGGATATTCTTCCAAAATCACAATAAGGCAAGACCTGTTGCTCTATCAGGAAGTACTATGGGCTTCACCAGTCTTTAGAATTAATCAGTGAAGAAAACAAGATACCCAGAGCACCACAGGGTCAGCATCCCCCAATGCAATCCAGACATAATAGCTGGGGCAATTGCTAGGAAAAACAAACAGGGCAAGTTTGAAGTGCGGAATAAAACAAACATGCTCACAAGAAAAAGGAAACATAAAAGAGATTTGCCATGGCTGGGAAAGAGGAGCAAAGGAAGAGAGAAGTATGACTCCAGGACATTTTCCATAGTGAGTTCTGTGGTCGGCTAGTTCTGTGCAGGGTTAGTAGGTGTCACTCAAACATACGTTTGGGAAATGTAGGTTAAATAAAGTTACACACTTCTTTGGTTGTTGTTCTCAGAGCCCTTAATATGTTAGTGTGCACAGAGACTATGAAAGGGCAACAACACATGGTATGTAGTGCATGCTAAATTCATTTGACCACAAGACTCTTGCCTTTTTAAAGAAGTCCTTTAACAATCCACAGACCAAATCGTTGGAAAATGTTACTCTGAGACAATAGAAAATGATAGTATCTGTACAGCTAGGTGGGGTAAATCACCAAGCTCCTTAGAGCTCAACTCCACATCCCTTCCAACTGCCTAGAGTTGATTGAACCATCAGATTTAAATATGGCACAAAATTAAAGCAGAGGAGTAGATAGGTACAAAAATAGGGAGGGCGGTGAGATAAAATGATCAATCCGGTCATGATTTGCAATGAGTGAGTGACTACCCAACAGTAATAAAGCTATAATGAAACCAAAATTCTGTAATTTTCACTTTGAGGCATATGCAAATCTTGCTCTGAAGTGGCACCATGAAGGGTTAACTATTCTAGACTGAATTTAAAGCACTACTGATGTCTTTCCCATGAGATATCTGTCTCCATTAGAAGTCAAGGACCAGCTCATTTCACAAGCAGTTCACATTTCAATGCCTCATTTCAAACATTTATCATAAGCAGAATCTTAACAGCCACAAAAAAATCTGCCCTATTATTGTATGAGTACACATTAAAAATAAATGACACAAAATAAATAATATATGGCTAATTTTATTATACCCTGACATAATTTTTCCCTTCTTTTACTTGTACTAAAGGATATTAAAAGAATACTAATATTATCCTATGTTAAAAAAGAACTTAATGAATATTCACATTGCATCTTAGTTGAGTGAAGTGTTTTTTTTAAAGAAAAACCTTTTGTGATTTTTTTTTGTTAGCAAGCAGAGATATAACTCACATATCCATAATTCATCCACTTAAAGTATACAGTTCAATGGTTTTTAATATAGTCACAGAGTTGTGAGCATCAGCATAATTTTAGAATGTTTTTATCACCTCAAAAATAAATTTTGTATCTTTTAGCTATTGCCTCCCTCTCTACACCTCTATTTCCCCCAGCCCTAGTCAACCACTAGTCTACTTTCTACTTGCCTATATTGGACATTTCATATAAATGGAATAAAAAAAAAATGTGACCTTTTGAGACTGTAATATTTTACACAGTTTGGTCACTACTGACAAAATAATCTTTGTTTTTCAAAGTCTATGGACAGCTTTACAGCAGCACGAAATATATTTTACACCATATCAGCGAAGTACTGAATTGTGCTAACATTCATCCAGCATACAAGGTCTGACAATTAAATTCATGAAATCATCCTAGAAAAAGTGCTACATACCTCATTGCTGAATAGCACTATGGTCACCTTCAAAGTACTCCCCTTGGGAAGCTATGTACTGAAGCCAGCACCTAGTCCACCCTTCAAAGCAATTATGGAACTCTTTCTAGAATGGCCATCAGAGCTGTCATTGTATTACCCTGATGCCCCGAATGTCAACAAAATGTCTTCCTTTCAATATTTCCTTTATCTTCAGATAAAGAAAAAAGTCACTGGGGGCCAGATTAGGTGAGTAGGGAGGGTGTTCCAACACAGTTATTTTTTGACTAGCTAAGAACTTCATAGACAGTGCCATGTTAGCTCATTCACTCTCATGATGCATGAGCCATGAGTTGTTAGAGAAAAGTTCAGGTCATTTTTGTCTTTAACTTTTCCACGCAGCCTTTTCAGCACTTACCATTAGTCAGCTTGGTTGACTGTTTGTTCAGATGGTACAAATTCATAATGAACAATCCCTCTGATATCAAAAAAGGTGAGAAACATAATTTTGACTCTTGATTTGGTCTGAGAAACTTTTTTGGCCGTGGAAAATTGGCTGACTTCCATTGTGCTCTTAGACACTGTGTTTCAAGCATTGTTTTGGTACACCCATGTTTCACCACCAGTGATAACATGGCCTAAAACATCATCTTGCCTCTCCAAAAGGTATTGGCAAACGTTGACTCTCCTTTGCTTATGTTCATCAGTGAATTTCTTCAAGACCATTTTCGCACACACCTTTCTCATGCCAAGATTTTCAGTGAAGATTTTCCTATTTCTCTAACAATGTTTAGTCTGCTATGCTTCTCACACTCAGCTGAGAATTTTGACACACAATTCAATGAATTTTTGCAATCTTTTTGTCAGTTCTGCTTGTTACTGGCTGCCCTGACTTCCCTTCATCAGTGACACTTTCTTTTCCCTCAGACAATCATATAATCCATTTGTACACTGCTGTTTTCTTCATGGCATTATCCCTATAAGCTTGGACTAACATGTTCCTGATTTCACTTTCACTCTTGCCAAGTTTAACAAGAAACTTAAAGTTTGTTCGTTCTCTAATTCAAGCTCCGACATTCTCACTACAGCCCACAAAAACACAAAACAACAATAATGAAAGCCACTCAGCAAGACACTGCTACATGTGGACATAAACACAACTGTGAGACACTGATATACCAAGGCTATGAAACTTTACTGAGTTGTTTGTACAGTGCTGCCAACGTAAGTGCATAGTAGCAACTTCACAAACTAATTGTCAGACCTCGCATATCAGCTCCAGTAATCATGATATTATGTTTCACAAGTTGGCATGATCATTTAAAGTTCACTCAATGGGCTGCAAGTTAATTTTTTCTATCAATTAAAATGTGGTTTTGTTGATGCAACACAAAGATGATGTATGGTAGAATTATACATTTGGAACCTATGTAACTTTACTGACCAATGTCACCCCGATATATTTAATTAGAGCAAATAAATAAATAAACAAATAAATAAAATATGGCTCCATGACCTGGGTATTATAACTAAAGACACCGATTTGTTTTGTAATTAGCTTTTGCAGACATAAAATACTGAAATTTTTCTCTTTTCTATAACCAACCTTGAAGTCAGGAAACCAAGATCATGTTCCAAAATAGTCTAGTTGCCTCTTGCTTGATTTTTCAATTTGTTTGATTTTTCTTTTTTTAATTTCTCTCTATTTGAATTAAAGATGCAAAACACCATAATGAATGATGGTATGAGTTTTCTCATAGTACCTTCTTATAACTATGAATATTTAAGTATATACTACGCTGATTAAACAATTATTGCAAGAATCCATTAAATAAAAAGGGAAGTTTTGCTAATACAATAAATAGATATGAAATCTAGACTATGAAGTAAACATAATGGCTGGGTTCACAAATTTTCCAGGGATAGTTTGATCTCTAGAAATTATCTTTTCACTTCATCTTCATAGACTTTACTGTGACCTTGTTATAAAGAATGATCTAACCTAGGAGATAAATAGCACCAACAGCCTCAAAATCATTGATTATGATAAGCAATAAAATTCTAAAAGTTTTCATCATCAGGAGAACACACTAAATATAGAATTTTTATTAAGAAGAGATATCATAAAAGGAAGAAAGTGAACAAAAATGAAATAGTGTGCATTACTGTGATTTCTTAAAATGGAAATAAACACTGAAATAAAGAAAAAAAATTATGGGGAAGCCAGGATGGCTCAGTGGGTTAAGCGCTCACTTTGCAGCCCCGGGGAC
>PVKE010030795.1:0-19415 GCA_004027555.1 Craseonycteris thonglongyai
TCTTTCTTTTTTTAAATACCATTTTAGTCACTGTCACACATGCGCATAGTATAGAATCAACTAGTTTTCCGAGGCTTATTATGAAAAGTAGCAATCCTGACCCTCTTTGCTTTGTCCCTCTTTTCCAAAGGTGTCTTCTTCAACTACCTGAACTCACTGTTTCACTGCTAACCTCCTCATCTCTACATACATAGTGCATGGCGAGCCATAGTGCATGGCGACCTGATACGCAGTCGGCACTCCGTATACACTTCCTGAAGGAGCCCATACAGAGATCGGGAAGAGACCAGTGACCGACTCCAGGGACCAGGTTGCCATCTCAGAGTCCTCATCATCACACCTAAGCCTTGGAGAAAAACCTGTAGGGGTCAATGGTTTGGTCACCAAAGATCTTCTTTACTCAGAGAGCCCCTGTTGGGTGGGGGTCCTGCGAGGAGAGGGCAGGGAAGCTGGTGCCGACTCCCGGAAGTGGGCTTAGTAGAACCTGGAAGGAGGAGTGGAAATGTGGAGTGTCCTTCTGGGCTCTCCTGAGTTTCCACCTTGGCCCTGGTGCTCGGGTTGCCAGAGAAAATACAGAACTCCCATTAAAATATGAATTTCAAACAAGCAACAAATAAGTTTCAGTATATGTGTATCCCAAATATCACATGAAATAGATGTATACTAAAAATATGTGCTCATTGTTTACCTGCAATTCAAATTTGACTCGTATTTCTATTTGTTAAACCTGGTGCCAGCTGCCCAGGTAGGTTCCCGGGATGGGGCGCCTGGGAAGGGCTGGGCCCGGTTCATGCTGTGGGGCTACTGACTTGGCAGGGTGGCCTTGGGCAAAATCTTGCCCTGAATCCTCATTGCATCTGAAGAGGTTGACCAGGTGCTCTCTGAGCTCTCTTCCAGGCTCTGAAGGTGAGGTAAACCCCAAATAGGGCCCAGGGTGTGACCTCTGCTCCTCATAGTCACCTCAGGCCACAGAGGTGACCTGCTTCTGTTATAGAGCCTCACCTTCTGGCTGGATCCGACTGCGGCCATTTCTCAGAACTCTACCATTGCTAATACTCCGCCGAGCCAACTCCTCTCCTCACTGCCCACCCCCTGGCAGTCCCCTGTAAACATGACCAGGGAAGTCAGGTGTCACCTCCCCCCGAATAAAGCCCTCCTCCCCTCACTAGGAGCAAATCAAGGCTCCTCCAAAGGGCCACTCTCTCCCCAGCCCTGTCTGCCCCGACAGCCCCCTGGCTCCTTGCTCTTCCTCAGGCATGTCAGGCTCCCCGGGCTATCGGTTGCCTGGCCTGCCTTTCACGGCTCACACACTCCTGCTGGGCCTGCCCCGTCCACCTCTAGTTCGGCTCCCACTTCCTCTCCCTCCCCACCTTGCTTTCCTTCTTTACTCCTTTCCTCATGGCAAACACCACCCCGTGTGGCACACGTGCATGTATTTGCTGCTCTGTGTTCTGACTCCCTCCCCAGATGGAAAGCATGTCTGTACACGTGTGTGTCCCCAAATCCAGAACACACAGTAGGGCTCCTTGTATATCACTGAAGGAAAGGACGAGGAAGCTGAAGGTCAGAGAGATCTGTCAGTCTATCCAAGGCCGTGTGGTCAGCTAACGCCAGAACTGGGGGGCCCTTGGTCGCTTGGAGCCCCGGTCCCCATGCTGATGGATTTAGACTTCACTCGACGACCTCCAGGTCTGACGCTGGAGGAGAGAGCTCCCTGCGGGGGGCAGAGAGAGTCGGGTGAGGTTCTCTCCAGCCCTTCCCAGTGCCCCCTGTGGGAGCCTCCTGCTGCTGGTGCTGATCCCCAGCATCCTGGACAGAGGGAAGCAGGGGGGCTTTGCGGGAAGCCCACCTGGGGCTGTCTAGACACCAGCCACCTGTGCGCATGCTGCAGCAGCAGTGGGAGAGCCGGTGGCTCCGTGGGGGGCAGCCTCCCCAGGGCTGTCATCCGGGACTGAAGGCAGGAAGGCAGTCAGGATGCTGCCATAGCCTGGTCTCCCTCCCTCCTTCCAGGACCCTGCCCTCCTGCCGTGGTGACCCACTGTGCCCCGGAGCCCAGCCGGAGGTGCCTGCCTGGGGCGCACACCTGTCCTGCAGAACTGCCCACTGCTGGGTGTCCGCGTGGACGGAGCCTGGACACGTCTAGCCTTGGTCAGAGCAGCTGCTGAAAGAACGAAACGTTTTCATTCTTGTTGGTACCGAACCTTTGTCTACATAGGGATCCTGTGAGTCACTGAATGGCATTGCCAGGGGCTACTGTGGTGGGTGCCAGACCTGGAGGGGCCCCGGAGCTGCTGAGTGACAGAGGCTTGGCTGCAAAGGGTGTGTGGCCTCCCCCAGTGGAGCAGGCGGGAGGCCAGGCAGCTTTGGTGGCGGGTTGCTGGCAGGTCCGGAGCAGGTTCTCCGGGAAAGGGCCACATGGGAAGCTCTGGCATCCAGGTGTGCTGGCCACCTAGGCCCTAACGCCTCGGGGCATGACAAGTGCACACCAGCAGGCAGGCACGTCCCTGAAGCTTGGCAGCGGTTCGAGGCTGCTGGGCGCACCCCACTCCCCAGCACTGGGGCTGGCAGGGAGGAACTGGTAGGGCCCAGCACCCTGATCCCAGTGCCCCTGGATACAAATGATCAAACTGAGGCCCAGCTACTCGTCCCGTTTCTGCGTCCTGTGTGTGTGCTGGGCGTGAGCTTCCTGGCCCACAACTCCCTCCCTCAACGGCTTCTTTGGTGGCTCCCTGTGTTGGCTGCCCAGCCCAACTCCCGCTCCTCACTCCCACCCGAGGGAGATGCAGCTCTGGAGTCACAATCTTGGGGTTGAGTTACAAGAGTCATGAGATTAGAAAAGTGACACAATCTTTGGAAGCCTCAGTTTCCTCCCTTGGAATGAGACGAATCAGGAAGTCCATCATGGATACACTTTTGTTCCAAACTTGTTGCCTCCCTCCTGGAATGTGTGCTGCAGACGCTGGTCCACGTCCTTCAGGTGAGCCCGGCACTGGTGTTGAATGAGAGAGATGCTCACCCAGTGGAGGGAGAGGCAAGCCGGGCCCCAGAGGGCAGCGTCCAGGGCCTGCAGCCCAGCACGAAGCCTGGTGAGAGAGCTGGTGCTGTAGCCGAGGGCTCTGGAAGAGAGCGATGGAGGAGGGTATGGCTCTAAAGACCTCAGACTCACCGCCAACGCAGCAGGCCAAAGATGGGGACTCCCAACGCCACCCACAGCCAGAGAATGAAGCCAGAGGCCGGAGTCCCCCTCATTGCAGAGAGCAGGAAGGGCCCTTGCTTGCCTGTCCTCAGCTTATGGGGGACACTCAGTGACTCCACAGCAGCACCCCCCTTAGTCCCTGAGGGGGAGAGCCCGGAGGCCTGGGGCCTGTGGGGAGGCTGGCCTGCGATGAGGAAGGCCAGGCTTGGCAGAGCGTGAGGCTGGGCCTGGCACTGGCTCTGTCTCAGGGCGTCTGGCCTACGGCACCATGACCCTGAGGCAGAGCTGTTCACAGGACCAAAGGCGCTGGGCACCGCCGTCCAAGGCCCTGCCTTCTGCGCTCAGCACGGCAGGACCCCACTGCCTGACTTTTGAAATGGCGAGAACCTCAGGCTCCCCTTCTCCACCCCGTCACCTGCTCAAAGACTAAGTAAAATGGGGCTGGTGGGTGCAGGAGGGTCAAGCTGTCACAGACACAGAAGCCACTCAGAAGACAGGAGCCTGGGGAGACAGGTGCTCAGTGTGCTCTGGGATATGCAGGGCCCGAGAGAAGGGGCCTGAGATGGCACCCTTGCCCCTGGGCTCCAAGCCAGGGCACAAGCATGTGCTCCCCGGGGAGGGGCCCCTTTCTGGGTCTGAGGGTGAGAGAACCTGTATGGGTCTTCCACACAATGCCTACCCAGTAGGGCGGGGCAGCGAGGCCCCCACCTCAGAATCGGGGGCTGGAAGGGGCTCCCTTGTCTGGATTCCGCCTTGGACAAGACTTCATGCCAGAAGCTTCCCCTCCCTGGTGGCCGCCAGTGTTCACAGCTGCCTGTGTGGCGGGCGCAGTCAGTTGCCCCAGATGGGCACACAGAGGCTGGGAGAGAGAAGAGACTCAAGGTCACACGCGGCAGGGCAGGACCTGGGTCTGCTCAAGTCCCATCTTCATCCAGGACCCTCTGGGACCCCCTCAGGCAGACCAAGCCTTTACTCTACAGAGCATAAAACAGGCTCAGAGCTTCAGGCCCCCTGCCAGGAAGAGCCCAGCCCGCCTCTCCACCTCCCTCCCTGTCACGCCGATGTCACTGGGAGAGGAGCTCCGATACTTCTTTGCCGGCTCATGTGCCCCCGTTGGACCCAAAACATCTCTTTGAGGCAGTCAAGGCAGGCCTGATTGTCACCCCCATTTTACATGTGAGGAAACTGAGGCCCGGAAAGATAAAGTGACGTGTCCAAGGTCACACAGCAAGTCAGCTGCTTCTGTGCCAGGGACTCTTCTGCCTCGTGGCTGTGGTTACAAACAAGGTCTTTGGCTGGAAGCCGGAGTTCTGAGTCCTGACGGCTCTGAGACCCTGGCCACGTTGCTTAAACTCGTTTTCTCCCTGCTAAAGTGGGAAATGATGTTACGGGGTGATGCCGGAGCCCCAGCCTGACACGTTCTGCCTGGCACTTGGAAGTCCCCAGGCACCATGGTCCAGGCTGCTCCTTGAGGGACAGCCAGGCCAGGGTGGCTGCTGCCAGGGCCAGTTCCCTCCGTGAATCCAGCCCTTCCCTGGCCCCGGGCGCCTTGAGGCTGAGGCTTCCGACAGGGGCGCTCTGCTCACCTCTCCCAGGACCCGGGCAGAGCACGCTGGGCCTCTCCGGGCCTTGCCATTGTTTTCTTCCGCCCCAATCTGTTTTGAATAAACCACGTTCTCATCATCTTGAGCAGTAATCCCCAGCATCAGAGGAATATTGTGAAATGTCAGCCCTTTCTGGAGGAATCTCAGCAACATGTTTTTTAATGTTCAGCATCACATATGGGGACAATAAATACTGAAAATATGTGGAACAGAACAGGATGGGAGCGTGCTTGGCTCTCAGCTCTGCTTCCCGCCGCCCTGGAGCCTGATTTTTGCATCATAATAAATTAGCCCACGGGCCAGAGAGAGCCAGGGGCTCCCTTCGAGCCCCTGACCTTGGAAGCAGGTCTTGGATTCCCCACTTAGGTCCCCGGGCCTTGATGCCAGGTGTCCCTGGGGTCTCATGTGCACCTACCTTGGCCACATGTGCCCAGCCCAGCTATACCCCCCACTTCGCAGATGAGGACACTGACCCCCAAGAATGTGGAGCGGGCTTGCTCAAGGCGGGTTGGTGAGCTGCAGTGTTGGGGCTGGAGCCTGGGGTTGAGGACTCGGCAACAGTGCCCTTTCCACGTGGGAGTCACAGACTCCCAATGTCAGAGCTGAGAGGGCCTTAAAGATAAACTCACCTTGTCGACCCTCCTTGTGAGGAGGAAGATGAAGCCCAGGGTGTGTGTGTGGACTCACACCCGGACTCAGCATGTTATTCCCACTTTTCCTCTCAATTCAGAGGGTCTGTGTTTGAGTCAAGTTCACCCTCTTATAAGATCTGTGACCTTGGACAAAGCACTTAATCTCCCTTAGTATCCTGATCTGTGAAATGGAGATGTGATGCTGGGCCGTTAAATTAAGGGGACCACCCACAGGAGGCTCCCAGAACTGAGCCTGGCTCCCGGAGGTGCCTGTTCTCTGCCTTGCGCTTTCTCTCCGTAACACGGAGATAACCGTACTGCCCTGCCCACCCTGTCTAAGAGGAGACCGTGGACAGGGATGTACCTCACACACCATGAAGCATGGTTACTTATACGTGAGCACCTGCATTGTTATAGGCTCCCCAAGCCATCCAGGCGCGGGCCATTGGTGTCTGCAGCTGGCCCAGCCCCGAGTAGGCACAGATGCCCCCACGGAGGGCCTGGCACACGGGCATGTGGGCATCTGTCTGCTGAGGGCACCCTGCCCTGGTCTAAGGTCACTCTGGGAGCACGGGCTCTTCCTCTTAGAGCCCAGGAAGCTCGGGTTCAGAGGTGGGAAGACATGTCTGTGAGTGCCCAGATGGGGTACCATCCCTGACTGAAGCCCAGCGTCCCCATATCCCTTTGGGGTAAACTGGCCATTCCTGGCTGGCCTGCCCTTCACAGGTGCCAAACCGCTGTGCATACCCACTTTTCTCCAAAATGTGCACCCTGTTGCTTGGTGTCTGTACTCTCCTTCAGAATGTGTGCCTAGTGGGTGGTGTGGGCCCCAGCCAAAAGGGGAACCAAGCCGGTCTTGACTCTGTCTTTTGAAGTTGGGTGACCTTGGGTCAGTCACTTTGCCTCTCTGATTCTCATTTTCTTCATCGCAAGGGGAGGCTAACCTCTTTCCAGGGTTGTCAGGGATCAGGACACATTGAGTAGTAGCTTTGGCTCCTGGTAGGTGCTCACTACATGAGTCACAGCTGCTTTCTGGGACAATCCCTATGCTTTTCCCCTTGATTGGCATTGGCCCCAGCTGGGCGGGGCCTGTTTAGACCCTGTCTGGCTCCCCAGGGCGCCCCCACCAGCATGACTTCTGCTCCTGTCTCCAGAGCGCCCCCTGCCCAGCCCCCTCCCACAGCACTGGCTCATTGAGGCTGTTCATAAGTGAATCATCTGTTTTGGTCCGGGTGCTGTCCGGAGCACTGCCCCTGCCAAACCCAGGTCAAGTGACTTGATTCCTCCCAAAAGATAATGGCAGTCACCCCCCAGCCACCCAATCCCCCTTCCCCACTTCTCTACTCGTCCTTGTGTTTGGCGCTTTGGGATCCCATTCACTGTACAGCCTCTTCTTCATTCATCCAGTCACTTCACTGCTCAGCACAGTCCTGGCAACGTAGTAGGTGCCCCGTGAAACTGTGACCAATGAGCTCAGTCCTTCAGTCATTTGCTCCCTTTCGTTCAGCAAACCTTTATTGAGTCTGCCTCCTGACCTCCCAGAGGACGTTCAGGACTGAGTCGTGGCGGGGCAAGCCCCGTAAAAGAGGCAGAGAAGGAGAGAAGGGGTCCGGGAGGCAGGGGAGGGTGGGGCAGGAGCAGATCCAAGGTGTTGGCCAGGAGTGGAGGAAGGTGCTGGGGCCTCTTGGAGAAGGTTCAGCTGAGCAGCAGGGTCAGGAAGAGCCCTGAGGAGGTGGGAACCGGGAGGGGCAGAATGGAGGTTTGGATTATTTAGGACTAGGGACCCCTGGGTCTATGGCACATGGGGTAGGTGGGGCCCAAGGGAGGGAGAGCTGAAAGGGCAGGAGAAGAGGCCAGAGGGCACCCCGGCAGAGGAGGCCTGGAGCTCAGGTGCCCACGAGAAGCTGGCCCGAGCAAGGATAGATACCCAACACACTGTCTTCTGGGGTGGGGGCAGTGGCGGTAGATTCAGTGATGGCCCAGCTGAATCCAAGGCTTGCTCAGTGGCAGGGGAGGGAGGGACTTCAAGGGGAAGCCACGCGATGCGAGCATACATAAATTACCCACTAAGCCCTCAGATGAAATGGTATCTGAGCATGAAGAGTCACCCACATCAAACCTAGTGTCCCGACTTTCTCTGAGACCCAAAGCCCCTCGCTCCTCTTGTCCCGATGAGTCCTCCAGGGTGTGAGGGAGAAAGGCATGGTGTCCATGTGCACAGGGCTCCAGGGCCACCCGAATGGGTCTGTCTGTCCCAGCTATCTTCCCCACACTGCTGTAATGATCACCATTCCACGCCCCATGCACAGAGCTTCTGGAAACAGGACCCAGGAGTCCTGTGACTTGGTTGGGATTCAGGGGGACCTGACTACCTCTGGTCTCCATTGGGTAGATCCCCTGTGAAGAGCTGCCCCTCACCTCACCCAAGGACGGCAGGAAGTCAGGCACCCCCGTGTGGGGCAGGGTCCCCCACCAGGGCTGTTCACACTCCCTAGAGAGCGGGCCCCCCGGGACTCCCCTCCACCAGCGTGGCTCCTGGTCTGGGCGCTGGACAGGCTCTGGACACAAGGGATCAACGCATCCAGGCCAGACTTGGGGAGGGAGACCCCAAGATGCAAGGGGCCAGGCTGCACAGACCCTCCTGGCTCTACTCTTCCTGCTCCGCTGCCCCCAAAGGCAGTGTGCCTGTTCTCCCTGACCATTTCCTCCCGACTCTGCCACCCCTCCTGGCCCAACAATCCTATTCACAGTGAGACACTGGGTCCCAGGCTCCATTCTAGCCCCCTTACGTGTTCAGATTCATTTAATACAACCACATCCCGAGGCGGGTGCTGTTGTAAATGCCATTTTACAGAAATGGAGGCACTTGGAGGCTGGGTCGTTTCCCTGAGGTTACATACTGTCAGGAAGCGTTGGGCCTCCAGATCTAGACATTTCAACAGGCTCTAGCTGGGTACAGGGGGTGGGAGCTAGGTCTAGTGTCCCCCTAATTTCATTTTCAAACAGGAGCTTTATGTCACAACTCGTTAAAGGTAGAAAGTCGACAGGAGGGTGGCCCAGAGATGAGGAAAAGATGTCGGGACGAGCTGCAGGTTGAGGGGAGCCCTCCTTGGCCCAGGATCTGGTGCTGAAGGTGCCTTTGCCCC
The DNA here is from genome assembly GCA_004027555.1 of Craseonycteris thonglongyai. Lineage (NCBI taxonomy): Eukaryota > Metazoa > Chordata > Mammalia > Chiroptera > Craseonycteridae > Craseonycteris > Craseonycteris thonglongyai. The sequence goes on from PVKE010030795.1 coordinate 8,579, forward strand.
TCTGAAGCTCTACCCATGGCCCCAGCCCCACCCTCACGACTGCAGGCCAGGGTGGGGTGCACCCCCAGGGCTCTGATGGGGCAGCTTTCCTGTGTGCTTGATGCCTTGGTGACTCCCAGCCATGCTCTGCATCTAGTCAAACAAAGCAAGAAAGGAGGGGTGGGGCAGTGACCAGCAGCTCCCGAAAATGAGCGAGGCTGCCTCCACGAAGTCCCCGGGGGGCAGCCCATGTGGGTCTCAATGTGGCTTCCACCCACCGCCTAGTTGTGGGAGGAAATCTCAAGTCTGGCTGAAGGCCCCTCTCTAGCCCTTCTCCTACCCAAAGCTGCCAGGGCCAGGGCCTGGAAATACATGGGAGCGCCCAGAGCCCACCTGCCACCCCCGGGCTCCGCAGCTCCCCTCCCAGAGCCGGGGGTGGAGGATCAGAAACCGGACCTGCCAACCCGAGCCAGGGAAACAGCCACCCCCTCCCTGGGCCGGGGCTCGTGATCACGCCTGCTTCTCTCTCCTGGCACTGCCAGGAAGAGTTGAGACAGAGGAACTTGGGGGAAGAGGGAGACCAACAAAGAGCAAGGAAGGGGACCCAGGGAGGGACCCAAGACTTACAGGGGGGTTGACTGTGCTTGAGGTTCAAGTTTGAAGCCCCAAGTCCGGACTCCATGTCCCTTCCTTTGGGAACAAAGTTTGAAATCCACAACCCTCCCTCAGCTCACACCGGCCCCCACACTGCACTTCACAAAAAGGTAAACTGAGGCAAGGGGGATATCCACCATCACATCACAACTGGGGGCCAGGCCAGGCTTTGGGGCCAGCTCAGTGCTCTCCCCTTCATGTCACCCTGTCCCTCTGTACGTGGCTTAGGCACAAGCCACCATCTAGGGCAGGGGTGGCAAACCTTTGGCACGCGTGCCCAAAGTGGCACGAGGAGCAATTATTTTGGCACATGGAGCTGTGAATACCATTTAAAAAATTATTGTTTATGCTCTTATAGACATAAAAATAATCGCTACCTCTATCTCATTCGATGGGTTGGCACGCGAGTCGAGCGAGTATACTCTTATTTCATAAACTTTGGCACTCAATCGCCAAAAGGTTCACCACCCATTCTAGGGTGACAGGATGTGCTGCCGCTGGCTCCTGTGCCATGCTTGCTGGGGACGGTGGCCTGACCGCTGCCCATTTCCTTCCCCTGGACCTGGACCCCCTGCCCTGCTTACCTCCCTCCCCCTTTCCTCTCCTACAAACCGCCTGTGCCTGGACCAGTGTCAGCTGCTGGGGTTGGGGGGACATAACTGGCGTTTTCCTTCCAGCAAGGTTTGGGAGCGGGGAGCCGTGGAGGGTGAGAGGTGGCCCCTTCACACACCTGGGTGACACTCACTGCCGGTGTGCTGAGTACTGCCGGAGGAAGGGGCAGCCAGACTTGAAAATGAAGGCAGGCTTCCTGGAGGAGGTGAGGTCTGTCTCCGAAGGACACCAGGAAGAGAGATGGCTGGGCCTCAGGACGGGTCGGGGAGGAAGCATAGCAGGGCGAATGGCATGAGCACGCAGGCCTGGCTGGCCCTGGTCCCAGTGCAGCTGGAGGTGAGAAAGCGGTGGTCATCCAGGGGTGTGGGTAGGGGTCTCCTGAGCCTGTCACGCACCTTCCCTCATGCTTCTCCTTCTGGGTCCCTCTCACAGCTGGAAGCGTGGCCGTCTCTCCAGCCCCCCGTCTCGTCAGCATGATTCCCACATCTGGTCAGTTAACCAGGGCAGAGAATCCACCCCTAAGACATCTCTGAAGCCCCCTTCTCTCTGAGCTCGCCAGTGCTCAGGTCTCTTAGTGCATCTTAGTGCAGGTCTCTTGGCCTGGATTCTGTAGTCACCCCCACAGCCCTTCTCTCGCCTTCAGTCTTGTCATCCTCAAAGTTGTCCTCGGAAGAGTGATCCTCTAGCATGCAAATCAGCCCTTCTCAGTCCATCTTTAAACCCTCCCATGGCCTAGGGAGAAGTCCAAGTGCTCCAATGTGACTTACAAGCCACTCCATGATTCAGTCCTTGTTAGCCTTTCCAGAGAAACGCAGGGTTCAGGAACAACACCCCAGACCAACGTGGGCCTCACTTACTGAGAAACCCGGCAGAGGTCAGGATCCATGGGGTCCCAGACCCTAGGAGGCAAGAGGCACCCTGCTCTTTGGACCTGGGGGCAAGGCAGGTCTCTGACTCTGGAGAGAGCTCACAGCTGTCATGGGAGCTTTAAACTTACACAATGTGGCAAGCCATGGTGAATGTTAGCTACAGAGTGCTCCATGCGCTGCTCCCAGACCCCAGACAGCTCTCCAGAGTAATTTATATAAGGCTTTCATTTCTATGGGTGACTGTCCCAAACTGGGAGCAACAATTAGAAGTTAATTAGGGCCTGCTTGTGAGTCTATTGTGAGGGGTAACCACTCACTCAAGTGGGGAGCCTCAACAACGTGGATAAGAGCTGTCCTCGCAGTGAAGTACTGACTGAAGCTGCGTTCTCCGTAGTCAGGGAGAGACTGACAGCTTCAGGCCCTGATGCGCAGGGGTCCCAGCTGCAACAGGAGGGAGGCCTTATCCTCCCGAAGGACCAATTCAGGTGGACAGCGGATGCATACACGGGACCTCGCCTGTTGTTTCACAGCCATAAGTCCGCGGTCATAGCGACGAACCGGTCTCACCTGTCTTCTCCATGCACTGCCCTGCTATGAGCCCAGCGGACAGGGCAGGTGGCTGTACCCAGAGTCCCCAAGGCCAGCTCGGCTCCTGGCAGCGGTCAAACCACAAAGTGTCTGTTACGCTTCAGTCCCAAGATGTGGCGAGCAGCAGGGATGAAGCGCTCCCGCCTTTGGGAGTTCCTCTCTTCAGGAGTTCACAGACTACTGGAGCACTAGAGTGATGTGCTAAATATCAGAGAAGAGAGGGCAAGAGGAAGAGAAGAGCAAACTATTTATTGCAGTGCCACTTAGATTTGGGGAACCATACAATTTGTAATCCAAGCTGGGACATTATGAGCCTAAAGGGCACTGTTAATGATTATGCTGAGGGCACAGGCGTAACTTGGGACTGTCCCCAGCACAGGGGCGCACAGACTCCCTGTCACTTATGTACAGGATCTTTCTCAATTGCTAAAACAACCCTGTAATTGGATCTGCTTATCTACTCATGACCAGACAGTGGCTATGAGAGGTAAGTCATTTGCTCAGTCACAAAGCGAGAGCTGGCAGTTGGCCTCAGGTCGGACTGATTCCAGATTTCCTTGGCTCCCCTCCTCCCAGCCTGAAATCCGCCTGTTCAGAGAAGTTACCTGTGCAGGGGTGGATGGGTGGAGGCTGTGGGAGTGCGGCTGGGAAGGTCGGGGGTCTTCATGGACATAGGTGGGCTGGAAGGATCAGGAAAGTTTTTCAAGGGAGCGCAAATGCAGAGAGAATCTGGGAGCCGGTGCCAGGTCTGGGCACCCCATTTTAACAGAGAGTCTTGAGGGTCTCGCCTTCCAATGCTGGTGGGATCCAGTGTGCAGATCCACGTGCCCCTGATCGGGCTCTGCTCCTCCAGAGACGTCCGGGTGCACGCCTACATAAATGTGCACATGTGACCACTACATGAGAGATTCTTTTAGGCCCATCCAAGCCACACAGGTGCAACCTGCTTGAAATGTGGGCAGATGAAGATTCCCCTAACTTCACAGGTGTAAGCAGCCCAAACAAGAATATACACACATGTTAATGTGCACACACACACGTGTGCCATACACAGACCCTGTCACCCTCAGCCTTGCCCCATGGACAGTGTGTGCACACAGGCTTTGGGCTAAGACTTTCAACAGTTGCCATGTGCCTCACCCCCATGACACCTCAGCCTCTCCCCTGGGAACTCCTGCCCCCCTCACTAAGGGTGGCAGCCGGGGGCCCCAGCCTTTATGCAAATGCCAAACCACAGCTCACTCCATCTTTTCTCTCTTCTCTAATTGACTGAGTTCCCTCTTGCTGGGACTGCGGGAGCCCTGGGCCGGCATTCAGGAGGGATCTCCCCCCACCGCCGGCCCCTCCACCCCGGCTCCCGGCGCTTTTAATCTAGTTACTTTTCCATCAACACACTGGGAGAAAGGCACAAAGGGGCATAATCGTATCTGTGGCTGTTGATGTTCAATTAACCACATAACCTTTAGGCTCTCTCTCTCTCTCACTCTCTCTCTCCCCCCACCCCTGAACCCCACCCCGCTTTTTCCAGCCAGCTGCCCCTTGCTCCTGACTCCAGCGCAGGGGCCCTCAAACACCCCACACTGAAACCCTGGGTTCTGGGCACCTGGGGAGGTAAACGACCAGTGCCAAGCCCACTGCACTCCCTATGTGGCCCCGGCCTGCTGTCGGCCCTGCAGCCGCTGCGGTCACTAGCCACCCTCCGGCCTACTCCAGGCCTGGAGTGAGGGGTGCCTCCGGGAGCGGGCACCTTGCAAAACTCTGCTTTCTGGCCCTTGTCTGGGGCCCGCAGCTGTCATTTGCCGGGCGTTCCGCTTTCTCCACTGTACCATGCTAATTTTTCCAGGGACAATTTTCCTACAATGAGTCCTCCAGGCCGAACAGAAACCCTTTATGGGGCCGGCCCCAGGGAGGCTGCGGGGCTGCCAAGGCAAACAAAGGCTCATTGCTGCTGCGAACATGCCCGCGCCTCGCAGGCCCGGTTCGCGGAGCGCCCGCCTCCAGCCCGCGCCGGAGCAGCACCTGGTCCGCCGCCTGCTGGCGCCCGATCAAGACATCAATCACGCGCGGGCGCAGGGGGGCGGCGGGCAGGGCCCGGAAGCCCGCCCGTGCAGGTAGCCCGGCGGCCTGCGCTGCGTGGCAGGGAGCGCGGGGTCTGGGGGGACCCCAGCCAAAGCTGAAGCACTTAATTAGGCTGATATCATCCCGCACAAATGTTCCTCCGAGAGGAAGGCTTCTGGGCACCGAAATTATTTTGTGATTAAAAGTGAAAACGAAGGAGAAATTATTCCGCCTTCTCAAGGGCTTGGAGAGGAGGGGGAGGCGGCAGGAGGCTCTGGAGCAGGGGTGAGGCCCCGGGGGCTGGACCCTGGCCCGGTCCTCACCCCAGCCCACCCCCATCTGTGGGTGCACTGTCCTCTCTCACTCAGCCCCGCACCTACACACATTTAAAACAGAGACAGCAAATGTCCGGATTTCCTAGGGTAAGTCGCTTCTTTGAGCCTCAGGGCACGCACGCTGCCAGCACCCCGTTTTGTAGATGAGGAAAAGGAGCTCAGAGAGGTGGCATGCTGCCCAGAGTCCCCCAGCAGGTCGTGGCGAGTGGGGCGTGGCATGGCACTTGTCCTTGCAAAGGCTCCTGCTCCAGGAAGACGCGTCAGGAGATGTGGCTGCGTTGCCAGGTGGGCGCCAGACAGTCACCCCCCTCAGCTTCCCAAGTGTCCCCTGTCCCCATGGCCATTTGCCTCCAACTCCCCATGACCCAGCCCTTAGGGTGTCCTTCCCAATAGGTCGGCACCCCTGTACTAGTTGTTAAGGATGTTGAGTCTCATCCCTGGTTATGTATGTAATAAAATATTTTGCTGCTGACTGAGACATAGGCAAATAATATTGGGACATTGAATCCAGACAATGCCCCGTTCAAACCAACCGCTCATTAGTCCATGACTTGTCACTCACGTAGAAAGCTGTTTACTAGTGGTTCACTGAAGCGTTGATTTGTGTGCGTGGTCGCTCACAGGCTTGGTTGCTGTATGTTACAGTCACTCCACCCACCCACACAAATCTCTTTCCGTGGACCTGGGTGCACAGGTGGGCCTATCTGGGGCCGGAGCTCCTCTCTTGTGAGGAGCCTGTGGTCTGTGGTGGGGGATTGAGTGTGCGCACCACTTTCTCTAAACTGAGAGCCACCAGGTAATGGCCAGGAGTTCTGGGTGTTCAAGGAGAGGGGTCAGGTGGCTTCATGAGGAAGGGACAGCTGAGCTGCACTTTGGAAGATGGACAGGATGGGCACGCTAGGCGGAGGGGCCTCTTGGTAGCTTGCGGGCAGCGGAGATAGTCAGATCTGTGTTCTTGGCAGTTACTTGTGGGTGACGTGGAAGAGGAATCCATGAGAGGCTGGCAGAGAGGCTCCTTCCAGAAGTCGGATGACCACACAGAGGGGATGTGCTGAGCCGGGGCAGGGCTGTGTGGAGAGAGACTGGGCTTTGGGACGAACCTGCATTCTAACTTGCTCTACTCAACCAGCTTGGGGGACTCAGACAAGGCACTGAGCTTCCCAGAGTCTTAGGTCCCTCAGCTATAAAATGGGGACAGCAAACCTGTTTCATCTGGTTGTCATGACAGCTCTGTGAGTTCTCAAACTCTGCATTGTGGTAAGTGCTGAGTGAAGGGCTGTTGCTGCTTCCGGCTGGTGGGGACAGGGACCAGGGAGCAGTGAAAGTGAGGGGTGCCTTGGGTTGAATCCGTGGATTGGATGCAGCAAAGAAAGAGGCAGATTCTGGGATCATTCAGATATCAGGACGGGGAGGAAGCGGGGGGCATGCTCTGACACAAGGCACTTGGGGACAAACAGGTTTGTATAGTGTGCTAGTTTGCAGAATGTGACAAATGACTCCCAAACATGGTGGCTTAAAGCCATATTGCTCTCTTTTTTTATGGGTTAGAAATTTGGGAGCAGCCTCTCTGTGTGGTCTCTTGTGAGATTAAATCAAGATGGTGGCTGGGGCTACAGTCACCTGAAAGTGTGATTGAGGCTGGAAGCTGGTCCCCAAGGCAGCTCCCTCACAGCTAACGAGGTGGTGCTGCCTTCTGGCAGGAGGCCTCAGCTTCTCCACGGGACTCTCCCCGGAGCTCCGTCAGGGTCCTCACAACAGGGTGGCTGGCTTCCCTCAGGAGGTCAGGGACACCTGCTGCATACTCTCTGGGTGTCACACCAGCTCTGGTTCCATGGGAGAGGAGACCACACAGAGCAGGAACCCAGGAGGCTAGGATCTGGGGGGCCCTCTTGGAGGCTGCCCACCACCGGTGGCAAGTTGATGGGGTTAAGTTTTGCCATAGAGACTCTGAGGAGTGGGACCTCAGACAGGGTTGATCAGCAGGCCATTCGCAACGCCTGAAAGCAATATCCTTATGCCCATTGGAACTACTGCTGTTACCGCTGCTGCCGCTGCCGCTGGTGGTATTCCCCTCATTAGCACCCAGCACGTGCCAGGGACCATGCGCCCTTTCATTTCATCCTCACAGCAACCCCGTGAGGTGAGTTAAGGGTCCCCCTTGCTACATAAGGAAACGGGCGCTCAGCTCGGCCCTTCTGGCTCGAGTTCCTACAACGGGAAGGCAGAGCCAAGATCAGAACGTCTAGCTCTCTTCCTTCATCAGCACCTTCACGTCACTTCAGTCCAGGCTGGACAGACGCTCCAGTAGCTTGGACGTCACCTCAGGGTGACGTCGGGACCCCACTGTTGGTGCTCCCTTCTCAGAGGCAGGCACACTGAGCAGAGAGCAGGGCTGGGGGGCCCGAGGTTCTACCAGCAGAGAGAGGGCTTAATGGGTCCCTGCAGGTCTCCACAGCTGGCCTGTTATTTCTGTCTCAGGGGTATGCCCAGGGCTCTATCAGTGGTGCCAGGCCTCCTGAAGGGCACAAGAGGATACCCTGCCTTCCCATCTGAGCTGGTGAATCTGACAAGGGGGCCCGGGTTGTTTCTCTGCTCGTGCCTCCAGGTCATCTGTCCCTCAACCCCCTGCCTGCACGTTCCAGCAGAAGGCTGCTCCTTCCTGCTCCGGGCAGGACCTCAGCGTCTCTCCTGAGCCACCTATCAGCTGCTGGAGGTGCCTGGTGCCACCAGCGGGGTTATGGACTTTGTGTCTCAGTTTCACTGTGAGCCTTAAAGAGATCAAACCGATACCAGCCCCATAGGATCTTTAGAAGTTCGTCCAAGGCAGAGTCTGCCCAGCGCTGGAGTGAACACATGCTGGGCAGTGTCAGGGAGACTTAGAGTCAGGGCAGCTCTGGTCTCTCTTCCAGCAAGACCACAGTGCAGCTGATACACACGTTCAAGTCCCTGCAAGTGTCTGACTGGCCCACTGGGTGAGGCGCGTTCTCCAAGGCCAGTCAGCTATGGCGAGAACACTTGAGGTGGCCCTGGGGTCCCCCTGTGAGTGAGCATGTGCACGCAGGAGCCTTTTGTGTGCTCACAGGCCTGTATGTGTGATTCATGCACTGCTGTGTGTACGTGTGTGTTTGTGTGTGTGTGGGGGGGTGAATTCCCAATGAAGTCAACGTGAGCTGGGCTTTAACCCCGCAAATTGTTAGCTAGAGCAGGGGAGTGCACTTCATCTGCAAAAGGCCGGGTTGGGAGCAGGTTAGTCTTCACAGGCTACACGATCTTGACTGAAAAGCCACAACTCCGTTACTGTAACGTCAGAGCCGTTCCAGGCAGTGAACGTAGATCCCAAAGCAGTGTGAGACCGCGTCCGGGTTTCCAGGCCTCCTCTGTGGTGCATGTGGACACGCAGCGCCAGGCCCTCGTGTGGACGGCCTTGCTGCCCAGCTGCAGCATGGCAGCGGGCAGCAGCAGGGTGCGTCCTCAGGGCAGCTGCAGAGAGCCTTCCGAGGTCGAGCCCTGGTGGGCACAGCCAGCAACAGGGGGCGGTGCCGTAGACAGCAGGGCTGCCATCTTGGCGTGAGCACCTCACTGGTTGGTCCACTCTCGGATGGGCCTGCATCACAGCCAATGTCCATCCTTGTCCCATCCCGCCTTTGCTGTTTCAAATGAATTTCTTGGAGACAGATTTGAAAAAACCCAAACTTGTAATGTCACATAGGGGTGGTGCAAAGGCCAGCTGCTCTGAGCGGCCAGAGAGGAAGAGACCTCTGAAGGCTGAGGTCGTTAAGGATGGCTGCCCGGAAGAGGTGGCCTGTGAGGACTGCATATGTTAATTGCTGAATGCTCTGTGGGCTGGTTCTCATCCAGGTGCTGGGAGGGCAGGCACTGAGTGGGCAGTGTGTCCAGTGGGGTCGCTAAATGGGCAAAGACACCTTGTAGGGATGAGGGATTACCTGAAGAAAGGGGCTCTTCTGAGAGGGAAATGGGTCCAGTGCCCATTGGGAAAAGGAGGGGCTTGTTGCCTTGTAGGGCGCTGAGGACGTAGTGCGGGGAGGTGCCCGGTGATGCCTTCTTTCTCCCTGGCACTTGTGCACATTTCCACCACAGGTCAGGGCTTCATGGCTACGAACACTCATCGTGTGTCTCTGGTTCAGAGTGCGTTTCTGTGCTGCAGGTTCTGTGGGATTACTGAGACGGGTTTGGGAAAAGAACAGAGAAAAACAAGCCCCAGCACCCCTCCCCTCCCATCATGCTTGGTCATTCAGTCGCAAAGGGACTCAGATGTGGCCGCTGCTCTCAAAGAGGTCACAGTCCAGTGAGGGACACACCTGCATACTTCCCAGCGATGATGTCACGGGAGCCACGGCAGAGACGCAAACCAGGTGCCTGGCAAGGAAGGCCTTCAGGAAGGCCCCGTGGAGTGGGGGTGGTGTGTGTGGGAGAAGAGATGGGCTTCTCATCGGCAGGTGCGGGCACCCTGGAGAGAGAACAGGTGGCTGGACGTGGGCCTGCCCGGGATGGGAGAGCACATCTGGCTGGGAGCTGGGGTGAGGGCTCCTGGAGGGTGTGACAGATGAGAATGGGAGAGTAGAGTGTCAGCCTGGGCCTGGCCACCCTGTGAAGGCACCTCACTATGGTGATGGAGCTTCCAGTGCCCTGGACTGTCACAGGGGTGACTGGTGTCCTACCAGGTACAGTGGGGAGCCCGATGGACCTGCTGAATGTTTTGCTGTGCCCATTGTGTGACTGAGGAGAGTGAGGTCCAGAGGGGAGAAGACAGTTGCTTCAGGCTGCACAGCCGGCCAGTCAGCAGCCAGGCTGATAGTGGTGGCTCCACTCCCCCAGCTCCATGGGCTGGGTGCCTGAGCCCTGCAGCCCTTCTTTTCTTTCAAGTGGACTTTACTTTTAAAAATCGTTTTAGATGTATAGAGAAATTGTGAAGCTACTACAGAGTGTTCCCATGCACCCCTCACCCAAGTCCCCCTGCTATTAACATCCGACATTAGTGTGGTACATCGTTCCCAATTATAGAGACGTGCCACAAACTGAAGTCCATGGTTTATTCAGATTTCCTTAGTTTTTACCTAAAGTTTTTTTTTCTGTTAGGATGCCATTCAGGACGCCACATGACATTCAGTCAGCATGCCTCCTGGGGGCTACTGCAACTTTTCTGAGGGGTGCCCTTCAGTCACCGGGACAAGGAACTTCTGCCCTTGCCCAGAATCCTCTGGGCTCAGACTCATCGCAGGCTCTGAGACACCTGCTCTCAAGATGGTCACACTCCTTGTGTATCCATTGTCTGACCACGTCCCAGCTACACTGGTACAGCCTCTGGAGGGGTCAAAGGGGCGGGGGGCATTTGACAATCATCATTTATTCAGCAAAGAGTTACCAACTGCAGGTATGTGACAGGCAATGGTTTCCCTGGTGAGAAAGGACAGACTCATGGACCAAAGTGCCTTACATGTGGGAGAACCTTTACCCCTGATCATTCTTTTCCTGAAAATTACCCCCAGGTAAGAATTGTAGCTGTGTAATGGCAGGAAGACCTAACATGTGCTGGGGGGGGGGGGTGCCAGCACAGCAGGGACACCCTCTCCAAATGAGCAAAAAGCAAATTTAAAAATTAATTTAATACTTCAAACGAAGCACAATGAGTCAGGTGAAACCGGAAGTTTGCCAGCTGTCCTTACACTTGTATTTCATAGTGTATCTTGTGTGGGGGGGCAGGTGGGCACCTTGTGTGGGGGG
>PVKE010030796.1:0-19411 GCA_004027555.1 Craseonycteris thonglongyai
GAGAGAGAGAGAGAGAGAGAGAGAGAGAGAGAGAGAGAGAGAGAGAGAGAAGAGGTACAGAGACAGAGAGAGAACTGAACTGGGGGCACTCCCTAGCTCAGCACATGGATCTGCATGGGCCGGGGCCAGGATTCGATTCTGGATCCCCAGTGCTGCAAAATGAGTGCTTAACCCACTGAGCCATCCCGGCTTCCCCCCATAATTCTATCTTAAAATAAATGGATGTAATGCTATAAATAGTTTAATTTGCTCCTCAAGGATGTTACAGGTACTTCAGAAGGAAGTATGATTGAATATATTTACAACTTTCTGCTTTATTCCATAATTATCAAAACAGGAATTATGTATTTTTATATATTAGACTAACAAATACAAGTCCGATGCTTGGGCTTTGGTCATAATATAAGCAAATATGGTTATCAGGCTGATGAAAACTAATGTGATATGTGATCTTTCTGACTATTATATATTAGCTTTTGTCTAATATTTATGCAAATTTTATTAATAATAGTGTACTATGTAGTGACTGGAATAATGGATATATGTTAATTTTTTGTGTGAAACTATGGAGAAACTTTATAATTTATAAGTGACAATATTCTTGGGAAACTTATGAAGACATTAAAGAAACCAGTAATTGTAAGTAAACTTAATTTTATCATGAAATGAAATTAAAAAACTTATATGTATTTTTGATAAAATATACTTTTGACTAAAATGTCAAATTATTAGTTTTATACAATCTAAAGTTGAGAACTACTGATAATTGCAAGTTGAAATGTATAAATTATTAAGCACTACAGTAATCTACCTCTTTCTTAAATTTTTTTTTTCAAAAATATCAGTTCATTAAAAAGTTATAACAGGTTTACTTGTGCCCAGGGTAACTTAGCCAAATGCCACGAAATTGCCTTGGTCTCAGTGTCAGACTTGTCTGCAAATGTGTTAATTCCATAGCCCCATACTAGTTGATATTTAGTCCAAATAAAGCTTAAATTTCTTCTTTTTAATAGCTGAGTACTTTCTGGTTAACTCCTAGTATGTGATTAGCATTTGTCTTAAAAATTAACACTGATGCCTCTGAGAAACTTTAAACTTTACTTCTTTTTAATTAATTATGGTTATGCACAGTTTTATGTGTTGTTATTTACTGATGGCCATTGGATAATCTATCATATAAATTTGTATCTTATTCATTAAATGTATATATATTTTTAAATTTATTTTTATTTAAAATATAACTAACATACAATATCATTAATTTCAGGGGCATACCATAGTTATTCAATATTTATATACCTAAATAAATGATCACTATGACAAGTCCAGTAGCCATCTGACACCATACCATGCTATCACAATATTATTGACTATATTTCCTATGCTGTATGTTACATCTCTATGACTTATTTGTGTTATACCTAAAAATTAGGACCTCTTATTGCCCTTCACCTTTCTCTTTTTTTAATTTTTCAATTACAGTTAATATTTATTATTATTTTATATCAATTTTAGGTGTACAGCATAATGTTTAGATGTTTATATAATTTAAGAAGTGATCATCCTGACTAGTCTAGTACTTACCTGGCACTGTACATAGTTATCATATCATTGATTATATTCCCTATGCTTTGCTTTACATCTTCATGACTATTTTGTAACTACCAATTTGTACTTAAAAAAAAAGATTTTATTGTTTTTGACAGAGAGAGAGAGAGGGAGACTGAGTAAGAGAGAAGGGGGAAAGCCCAGAGAAATTCCGACAGTTGCGTGTCATTAGTTTTCTACATAGTTTTTATTCCACAGGTGGGTGCAGGGCTGCATAGAGCAGGAACTGGCCTGGTTCATGTGGGAGGCATGCTCCAGTGAGAACCATATTGGGGGCACACTCAGTTCAGCATATGGGTCCACATGGGCCAGGGCTGGGATTTGATCCCTGGACCCCGGGGCTACAAGACAAATGCTCAATCTGCTAAGCCATCCCAGTATCCCCACAATTTGTAGTTCTTAATCCTTTCACGTTTTCACCCTGTCCCCAACCTCCTCCCTGTATCACTCTAACAAATTTAGTACACATCTGACTCCATACCTAGTTATTATAATATTACTGACTATATTACTTATGCTATAGCCCATGTCCCCATAACTACTTTGTAACAACCAATTTGTGTTTCTTAATCCCATTTCCCTTTTTCACCCACACCTCCAAACCCCCTGGTAATTGTCATAATGTTTTCTGTATCTATAAGTTTGTTAGTTTATTTTATTCTTTAGATTTCATGTATAAGCAAAATCATTTTGCATCTGTCTTTCTCTGTTTGATACTCCACTCAGCACCTCCAGGTCCATCCATGTCACTACACATAGCAAGAATTCATTCCCATCCATGGATGAACAATATTCTAATGTATATTCTTTTTATCCATTCTTCTTTTGATGGACACTCAGGCTGCTTCCACATCTTGGCCATTGTTAATGCTGCAATAAACATATAAATGCACATGGTCCTTTGAAGTAGTGTTTTGCATTTCTTCAGATAAATACCCAGAAATGAGATTAATGAATTTATTTTTGTCTCTTTTTATAGCTTTTGTTTTAAAGTCTGTTTTGTCTAAGTATTGCTACCCCAGCTGTGTGTGTTTGTGTGTGTGTGTGTTACCATTTTCATGGAATATCTTTGTTTAAGTTCTCACTGGGTTTCTTAAGCGCCCTTATAAACATTGCTTTGAACTCAGAATCTGGTGGGTTAGCTGCCTCCATTTCATTTACCATAGCTCTTTTTCTGGAGTTTTCTCCTGGTCTTTCATTTGGGACACATTTCTATGTTTCCTCACTTTGGCTGCCTCTCTGTGTTAGTTTCTATGTATTTGGTAGATCTGCTATGTCTCCTAGTCTTTGCCAGTTGGCCTTATGTACTAGAAGTCTTGTTGGGCCCTGGCACAGTCTCCTTGGTCATCTTCTCTGAGTTCTTTAGGAATGTCCCTTGGGTGGGTTGTATGTGTACTCCTGTTATAGTTGAGCTTTAATTGCTATTGACATACCAGTGACTGGGACTGACCCTTACGTTAATTGGCTACAGGGTTTGGCCATATCCACAGCTCATCCGGTGCTCTGTTGTAATCTGAAGCCAACCTGATGTATATTAATTCTGGGGCTTTTTGGGAAGGACTCTGGTGTAGGGCAAGGCCACCCACTGTCTGTGACTAGCTGGGGACTACCTGGTAGAAGCTACAAAATGATACGCAGTTGGTCCCTGCCTATCTTAAATTTGGAGGTGCATGGAAGAGGCCATGCTGCAAACTGAGGACATCTCCCACCTGTACTGGCCCTGGGGTAACTCTGCAGAAAACCAGGACACCCTGAGTTCTGCTGCCACCTGCTGGCTCCCTTAAGGTTCAGCCACTGATGAAACCTCATGGCGCACACAAGTTGAGTGAGGCAGGATCTAAGTGGATCATTAGAGTGGGAAGATCTGTGGTCACCAAGTAAATGGAGATTCTTGTTTGGTGCCAGTGCCAAGCCTAGAGCTACTCAGCAAAAGTCTCAGAGCACACAGAGTTCAATTCCCACCTGCTTGGGGTCCATTAATTCTGATAGTTTTTCAATAAAGATTGCAATGCAGGTTGGAATGGGAACTGGCTGCAAAAGTGCCTCTGGCATAAGGGAACTAGGGTGGGATCTCAGAAGAGCTTACCAGACCAATTCTGATTCAGATTTGGTCATGCGTATAGGGCAGGTGTTTAATCTAAGAAAGATGGTGCTTGCATACCAGCTGCACAGGAAGGGGATCCCAAACAAGAAAAATGGTTACTCTTCTCCAACCCTCAACCTGAACACACACCTCTGTCTATTCCAACCCCCATATGCCTCTGACATTTCTCAAGTCATTGTCTCTTTGTTGGAGACAAGGACAAATGCCTGTGAGTGAGTGAGTCTGTTTGTGGGCCAGTTAAAAGGACATCTTGTTTCCCACAATCTTCTGTCCTACCCAGTTGGTCAGAAACCCTATTGTTTTTCACAGTCAAATGTTGTAGGACCTTCTCTTCCTGGCACCAGTACTCTGGGCTGGGGAGCCTAGTATGGGATTAGAGTCCAGTGCTTCTTTATGGAGAACCTCTGTGGCCTCCTGATTCCCAACTGCCACATGGAGGTTTGGGGCCAGCCTTTTTCTTGTCTCCACCCATCTTACCAGTCTCAACATGGATTCTTCTTTATATCGTTAGTTATAAAATTTCTGTTCAGCTAGACTTAAGATGGTTCTCTAGGTTGATTGTTTTATAATTTAGTTGTCATTAAAAAAAAAAGATGCTTTTTATTGTTTGAGAAAAGGTGTGTGTGTGTGTGTGAGAGAGAGAGAGAGAGAGAGAGAGAGAGAGAGAGAAGGGGAGGGCCCCGAGCAATCTCCATAGTTGTACATTATTAGTTGTGACACAGTTTCATTACACACAATTGGATGTAGGGTGGGAGCAAAACTAGGGGCCTCCCACATGGGAGGCAAGAACCGTTGCTACCATCCTGGTATTTAGCAGTTGTGACACAATTCAGCATATGGGCTTGCACACGCCAGGGGCTGGGATTTGATCCCCAGACCTCATGATTAAAAGGCAAGCACTCAACCTACTGAGCTATCCCACCATCCCTTGTAAATTTAATGTCTCATTATATGTATATTAAAGAGGTATGTGCATTTAGGGGGAAGAGTAAAATTTTTGCTTTAAGTATTGTGTGTAATTATAAAAGGTTGTGGAAGATGTACTTTAAAAGACTTAATATAAATAATGTCCATATTAATTTTAAGCCTAAGAGAAAATGCTGTAGATTGAAAATGGTAGACATTGTGGCCTAGCTGGGAAAGTTCCTGTCTCTTGCTGTGGCTGCTGCATGTGATAGAAATTCTAAGATCTCGAGGGCAAGTTCAATGTTCTCCTCATTAAAGACTAGATGTAAATCTGTGCTAAATAGGTAATCCATGGCTTCTCAGATTTCAAATCCCTTTTCCACTGAGCATGAGTGTTTTAGAAGTCCCATCTGTGCTCTGACTTCATTAACACCACCTAGAATCTCTGCTTCCTGCTGCTACTCACATAGCCCTGTTTGCTCACTCAATAGAGAAAGCAGAATCTCTTCTGGACATGTGTGAACTCCTTATGAAGATAACAGAATTTACATGTGTTTACAGAAAGCTAAACCAGCCTTTTATTTAACTACTGCATTAACTTCTCTCATTTTCCCTGAAATAGAATTCTATGATCATTTCCTTCAAGTTCTGTGGCTTTGCATTGTTGGCCTATTTTTGCTTTTTGACTGAAATCATCTATGATACTTAAATGCAAAATCAATGTTTGATGACAGATACTTTGTGTTCATTTAATATGTGAATTATATTCCTCTTTGCCTTTTTAAGAGATTAATTTTGCCATCAGGAGCATCTTTACTTCCAGTTTCACTCACCAATACTCTTATTTCTTCCTTCATTGGTTTCTTGCCTTCCTGACAGTAGAAACACTTGGTGAATTTGTATTTAACATTACTTTGTATTTTTAATGTCTTCCTATGCAATTAGTTAGTATTATGATTGTTGTTCTGAATATGTCTCTTTACTTAAAAGTTTTATAAAATTGAAGACCATTTCAAATTTATTTTCTTTTTAATTTCACCTTTCCCCTTTGTTTTCTTTCATAAGCAGTTTTCAATATCCACATTAGAATATGTAAATATAATTGAAATTTTATTTTTCTTTTTGGCATCTGAGCCTCCTCAATTTAAAATTTTTGTCCCAATGCAGGGCAGGAAAAAAAAAGTTTCACTTTTTAAAAAATGACTAATTCATAAGTTATACTTAAGTGGCCTCATGCAGGAGGAAGAACACTCTTTTCAGGAGAATTATTCTAAAATCATGGTTTTGCTGCTAACAAGCTTATGTCTTTGGGCAAGTTAAACTCTCTGAGTTGGCCTCCTTTTGAGATTGAATTTGATTTTGATTCTTCTCAGCTCTATAATTCTACATGTGAAAAAACCTCTTTAGTTTCACTCTAATGTATCAATTGAGGATAAGACAGGGAAGAAAACTAGGAAAGAATTTTCTTGGATACAACATTGAATTGCAAGTCCGGTGAATGCTTTGATCAAGATGCTGCCTCCCTGAGGGTTGTGTTTGGGTTAAACAGATAAAATAAACCTCCACAAGCTCTAGTTCTTGTCTCTGTCACTTCATTCTGTTTCCAAGATGAATGAAAGCCATTATATCAGTAGAGAAGGTCGGGGATAAAAGATTAGCAAAAGTCCTTTGCTGCATAGTGGGAATAAGGGGTAACTAAGTAATCATGTATTTCTCCCATTAAAATGGCCTCCATAACCTTCACCAGAAATAGAATTTGAGACTAGAAGAGAATTAATGTTCAGTAATTTTTGGATCTTTATTTAAATATGACTTTCAAATATTTTTCCCAAGAGGAACACTTAAAAAGATCCATCAAAGCAATAGTGCTAATAATCTGCCATGGGACCTGGGCAGTAGGTTAAGAGACTCACCTCTCATTAATTAGGTGAAGGATTCACAAATTGTTAGCAGTGTATGAGCTCAGTATTCATTTTCAGGAGAATGATCTATTCAGGAGTTGAAATGATATTGGAATTATCAAACATCTAGCCAAGGGCAGCAGGAGAAAGGCACAAAAGGTAAAATTATTTATGTAGTCCAGAAAAAATCCAGCCATTGTCAATATAATAAGAATGGTTACACAGCTGAATACTTTCAAGACAGCCTGGATACTCATATATATGTTATAAATTTGACAAGAGTGAAATTGTTTTCTGTTGAAACATTGAAAAGTATTATTTACCATGAAATCATTTTGGCATTCACTAGAAAGCAAAGCCTATGTATGAATGTGTGTGTATAAGTCTTGGAAGTGGAAATCCAAGGGGCAATTAGTGATCAATTTCTGAGGGTACGCTTAGTCCTAGCTGAATTTCTGTTTCCAAAATCCCATGCTACCACTTTCCCTTTGTCTACAACATCCACCATTCACCAATAAAGTCTTTCATAATTACCTTGCCTGGGTGGTCCTCCCAGCACTTAGGGTGGGGTTTCCAAGGTATTTAAGCCTGTGGTGTCTGTTGATTCATTCAGTCAACTGGGGTTGTAGGTTTGAAGGGAGAGAACAGATGGTGTAGCAACGAGAGCAGCTAAAAACAGCAGGATTCTTGTTCTCTGGCACTGAGGACATCAGGCCGTATCTTTTCAGATCAAAATTATTTACCAGAAACGTAATCATTTTTATCAGTGAGCTGGAACAATATGATTTACCCCCCATAATCAAACCTCAGAACTTTGTTTTTGTTTTGGCTCTTCCCTTATGAATCGATGTATGAAAGAATAAATTCTGACTTTGCAGAAACTACCAATCATGCATGCTGAAAAATACGTGGAATAGAGTTAAGAATTAAATTCAACAACATTGTTTTGAAGGGCTAAATTCAACATTAGAAAGAAGTCACCAATAAAACTAGGGTCGTGAAAGATAATTGTGTAGCAAAGGTTAAATGAAATAAAGAAAATAACCTAAATGGCACATCTTTTTTCACCCTAAGATTTGTGCTGCTTTGTTCAGAGCCTTCACTTGCCTTCCAGGGATCTCGCAGTCACAGCGTCATCTCCAGTTATATGAGACTCCGGAAGTATGCAAAAGGCCTGTGCTGTAACAGGAAGGAGTGAAGGAATCTGTTCAGGTCAATTGGGTATTTTAATGTTTCTTATGTCCTGTAGGGAGATAACATCAGTGTGAAACTAGGGCATAAGAGTAACACACGTGACCACAGTAACCACAACAAATGACCTCAATTATCTAACAAGGCAGTGTGGCCATGGTGACGGCGATATCTATGAATAAGAAGGCTGAGTGTCTGCAGCTGTGGTTTTCTATGTTAACTTAAACTGGCCTGTGTTTGTGCAAAATCATTTCACACTTCTGAAGAGTCAAACTTTGTGATGGTCTGTGATCTTAATTAGCAATCACAGGGCTCTTTCTACCCATTGTCAAATACATCTAAAATAGGATTGTACTAACTTCAAGGATTTTAACATTATTAAGATAGCTTGAGAACATGTCATTTCTCTTATACTCCTACAACCACACTTCTTTCTGTTAACATGTCTAGATCAGCAGATATGAAATTCAGAATATGCAAGAGGTTCATAACCTTGCTTATAGAAGATAAGAAATCTTACCCTTGACCTTGCACAACCCTGAAAAATCTCTTGTGTTAGGCCAACACCAGAGACTGAGAAATCCAAGTGAGTAATTTTTATGTCAATAAAATATGTCTTTACATAAAAGACCATGATGTTAAATTTTCCCTGAGCCCCATGCTTCTAGTAAACAATGAAGTGGAAAGAAAACCCCTCACCTTTATCTGTTCTGAAAAATACAATTACTGCCATGGTCCACCCTTCTCTGTATGACTTAGGTAACTAAGGTAAGGCTCTGAGATGCCTCTTCTGTTTACCTATGTATTACAAGGCAGACAGGGATCCCCCATAATCCCTTTCCTTGTCTCATAAATAATTAACCAAACTGCTTCTCCCCACTCATTAATTGGAACAAAGCGCTTGTTCACCCAATTTTGGTGTCATTCTCTCATTCCCCTAAGTTCCTGAACTTGAGCTAGCCTTTAGCCTGATTCAGCATTGAAGCCTCCTTAGGGGCCTTTCTGAAAAACTGGAAAATTAGCTAGTTTCAGGGAAAAACTTTCTCTGATCTGCTGTCGACCCTACCACCACTCATCCTCTTCCCCACATCTCATCCTCTATCTAGCCTTGTTGATTCTTTACTATAGAATACAAATAATTTGCTTAACATTTGGGATCCTGCAGATTTTATGGTTCTCCCTGTCGCAACAGTCCCCCGATTCCTATTCCATAGTCACTACCCTCCAACCTTTACAATTATTTATAATTATCTTTTAAAATAAGATCTCTCCTTACTAACCCCAGAATGGTTTATTTATTCATTTTATTTTTTTGATGAGGCTTACAGATTTTTTCTAAAAGTAATTTTTTGCTTATGTTTATGTGTGATTTATAAGGGGGACTTCTCTATGTGCTATGTACATTTTAAATACCTATTTTGTACATCAACTAACACTGTATTGGGGCTGAGAGAAGAGACCACTGTGTAGGTCTTTCTGGGATTTATTTGTTTTCTGTAATAGGAACTACCTCGGAAGTAAACTGGACAGAGAAAAATGATGTGTTAAATGCCTCTTAAAAGAACTCTTCAGAGCGTTAGAAAACCAGGCAAAGTCTAACTTGACATGAGCAGATTGCTTAATACATTTCTAAATCTTTGGAACATCCAGAGTTTACCTAGGATTGGGAGACATCCATAATTAAATAGAATACCATTTACTACTTAAAGAAAGAAGAAAACAACATTACCTATTCAGGTCATTCTGTACAATGGATTCTGATGAGAGAAATTTACCCAAAAGTGCTTTCTAAGCCAAAGGCCAAGTTCTGGCAAATTTTACTGCAGTGAGGTTTCATTTGAAACTGTTTTCATCAAAAAGCCAGAGCACCAGAGTTCTGTCTTGGGGTAATTCCCAGATAAAAGACTTAAGAGAACATGATATGTAAATACAAAGTGGTTTTGCTCATTGACTGAGTCACTATATAAACCACGTATTCTTTGTGTTGTTTAGTACGATTACTGCCTAGAAAAACCAGCACCACCCCCAAGCTATAGTCCTTGTGTTTCAGGCAACATGTTAATTCCTAGTGCTTGACTGTTATTACTCTGGGCCTCCCTATTGAGGCCCCAGAGAAACAGAGGCTGAGTATATAGCTGTGCCTGGGGTAAGACTTTGATTGCCACACAGTCAGAAGCAAAATAAACTATCTGCAGATATATCAGAGGAAAAATATACTGGCTTTGAAACAATGAAGGGGGAATTGCAATTAGGCTATTTCTTCTTCCTTTTCAATGTTAAACTTAGACCTACATCATTTAATTTGTATCTTTGTCTAGTAGTCTTTTGGCTATCACAGTGCTTTCTGTATTTTGACAGAATGGTAATACAAGGACAAACTTATTTATTACTTTCTTCTCTTAATTTAATATCAATCATTTCCATTCGAATAGAAATGGCTTCTTTGTAATTGAGAACTTCACTGATATTTTCCTATTCTGCTCTAATATTTTAGTACATACATTTCCTTTTATTTCACTATTTATAGTCATTATAAATCAAACCAATTGCTGCATAACAGGAAATGGTTGACATGTCTATTTCAAAGACTCATTCATAATTTCCCAATTACATGTAATTTAAATACATAGCATCCAATCTGCAGTGTCTGAAATGGAGCCAAGTTCCATCTGCTTTCATGCATATTGCTATAGTTATTTCTGAGCATGACATTAGACTTCTGAGAAGTCTAACTTGAACACAAACCTCTCTCAATAGAACCTTACTGTTAATCTGGTAATTTTCTGTTCAATAACCTTCTCTTACATAAATGCATAGTTTTATTGATTTCAATATCCGGCAGATTAATGATCTCCACTGGCAACCTATCAGCATTTCTTTTCCATTCAGGCCAGGAGAAGCTGATACCTCTTTTTAACTTCGCTTCAAACTCATAAAAGAACAATTCTGATGGAATATGAACAAAATTGCCATATGTGAATGCTAGTATAACATTTGAGCTTTATGATGCAATTCTTATGTTACCTCTCAAAATTCTACCCAGAAATTTAAATAATTCAAGTGATACTTCGAGAGAATAAATTCAAAAATATTCTACGTACAGTGTTACTAATAAACTAGCTGTATTTTACGATTTTACCTTTTTCTCTAAGCTTCCTTGTTTTCTCTCCTGCTCATATTGATTTTTCAGAGTCCTTGTTGTGCAATATAAAATGTATGCTTGACTTCTTTTTTTTAATTTATTTTTGACAGAGAGAGAGATACATAGATACAGAGACAGAGAGAGAACTGAACTGGGGGAGCTCCCCAGTTCAGCCTATGGGTCCACATGGGCCGGGGCCGGGATTTGATCCCTGGTCCCCGGCGCTGCAAAGTGAGCGCTCAACCCACTGAGCCATCCCGGCTTCCCCCTTGACTTTTTAAAAATAGGCACATTGAGTTGGCTTCAAGTTGACAGAGTTAAACTTTCCTTTGAAGAAATTTAAATATCCTAGTGATAAATTTCACTAGCCCACAGACACATGAACAACTGAAACAAATGGGTAAAAGTCACTTTCCATATACTATATCATCTCCAACACATTCTGTGTTGGACTCATAGCAGAAGCTTTATTATTCCTTACAAAGTAGATATGTAGCTGCCTGAAAAAGCACCCAAGTATTTTCTGATTTATTTTTAAAACTGTTCATTTTTGTATTTGAATTCTAAGAGAAATATTAAATATTGATAGCATATGCTACCTCTATGATACTTTCATTTTCAGTTGAACTCTCAAATGTTGGCCCCTTCAGTTGCAGTTCTGTTATCCTTGTCTTTGGATCAATATTTTCATAGCTTCTAAAAGTCATCTGGGCCGGCTAGATGATTTTCTGTCTTTTATTTCTCCAGCAATATCAACTTCTCCCCATGTTCCTCACTGCAATACTTTTTATGGCAAATAGGGAGAGTCTGTCCATCCGTGTTAGAAATAATTTGAAAACATGGTGTGAAAATCTCTTGGAAGATTCCATGCTGGGACGAGTATCTACACAGTAAAAATTTTCCATATTTGAGCTAGTTTTGCATAGATTTCAACTAGTTAAAGACCTCAGGTCAGAAACTTAGGTTTGCAAGAAATACTGTCTTTTTGCATTGTCTATAATATAACATTATTTTTATTCTAAGCTTTTGTCCTGACAGCTAATAAGCTATTCAGACTTTCCCCCTCTCCCAGACGACAGCATTTTATGCAGGTGCCACTGGATCTTGGTGGGGGAGAAGGTGGTACCCTCTGGTAATGGTTGTGTGACCACACAAATGATGGCCAGTTTGTCCCTGTGCTGATCTGCACAGCCCAATCAAATCCAGCTTCTCTCAGGACAGACTTACTTTATGAAACTGAGTACTCCAACACCCATATTCCCTCTTTTTAGAAATACCACATATAGTCTTCTTTTGCTTTCTTCCCAGAGTGCTTCTAAGGAGTGGGATTAGCTCCCTACTGATCCAGGATCCAGGTTCCTCTTCTTTGCCTTCCAGAAACTCTAGTCTCCACATTGCACATGAGATTTGGACATCTTATGTCTGAAAGTTCTGTTGGCTCCTTCTACTTGCTATACTGCCAGAACCTCCCTTGCTGGCACAGACAGAAAAAGACAGAAGGAGTAGAAACCTGTATCTCAAAAATGTATTTCAAACTACATTAATTAGAATCTTCTGCTTATCCTTGCACAATGAACGCTGTGCCGCTAAGCCAGATTTTCCTATAGCACTGAGAAACTTCTTCCAGATACTTGGAATGTTCCCCATAAATAGTCTCAGCCATCTAATCTTTGTAGAAATTTGACTTAGCTTAAGAGACCCATGTCACTCAAGGTCATTTTCTACCCAGGGACAGTCTGTAGAGTCAAATGCAGACACCTTGTTGTAATTATGTCTGGCCAACTTAGAAGGACTAGTCCAGCTTTAGAGTTTCTGTGAGATTGCCTGAGCCCATTCCCTGACTGCATAAGGGCCCTTTAAGTCTCTCTGCCCTGCCCTGCTTGCTTCCATTTTATACATATATTGATTCTGAAAACATTCCCCATTAAATTTCCTGCAGGCTGACCTCAGTCTGCTTTCTAAGGAATGAAATCTGAAACAGATTGGCAGCTTGCTGGATTGATTGGTCTGCCAAATTTTGTCTTTGGTACAAAGTTGTTAACTGTCATAAACAGGTCTAAGTCCAGGGTGGGCAGAGTCAGTTATTAGAAAGGCAAGGTGTGTCCGTAGGATTCCAGGCACTGGGCAATGGGCTTACCAAGACAACGTAAAACATGAGACAAAAACAAAAACCATGTCAGGAAATTTAGACGAAAAACAAGTAAGATGAAGTCGAGGTCTCAAAGCCTGTGGACCTCACAGAAACACACTAATTTGGTTCCTGATTAGAAGTCTTAGAGTCCCTTTGAAAGTAGGCAAGTCCTGGTGTTGAAACACTATTTCTGTTTAAAGTCAGGATGACTGGGTGGTCTGAGAGCTGTCT
Source organism: Craseonycteris thonglongyai (assembly GCA_004027555.1). Lineage (NCBI taxonomy): Eukaryota > Metazoa > Chordata > Mammalia > Chiroptera > Craseonycteridae > Craseonycteris > Craseonycteris thonglongyai. Next base: position 13,215 of record PVKE010030796.1, read on the forward strand.
ATCAGATTTGGTCTGGGAACCAGACATGACTAGTTTTCAGGAAAGACATTATAGATCACATTGTTGTAGTTACTTAATGGAAGATTAAGTGCTCTAAACATTTTTTTTTAAAGGATTTATTGTTTTGAGAGGTGAGACAGAGAGAGAGAGACAGAGGGAAGTGGCGATGGGCCAGAGCAGTCTCCGTAGTTGTACATCATTAGTTGTAACACAATTTTATTTCACACAGGTGGACGTGGGGCCTCATGAGCCAGGAACCAAACTGAAGACCTCCTGCATGGGAGGCAAGAACTTTTGCTACCTGCCATGTGAACTGTCTTGCACCACAGTTCAGCATGTGGGTTTGCACGGTGGTTGGAAGGTAAGTACTAAACCTGCTGAGCTCTCCCGGCATCCCAGGGCTCTAAACTTTTTTTGCAAAGAAGAATGTGGTTATATAGTCTGCCATCAAGTTCTTGAACTTCTTCCTTTTTCTGGGCTAAGTTTCATCAATTTTATATTTTGGGGGCTTTGACATCCCCTTCCAGTTAATTCATGGGATTATACTTTTAACTCAATATCAGTGGTTTAAGACAGCAGCTTTGTACCAAAGTTAAAATTTCCCCTATGAGATCTGAATTTTTCCATTCTGGGGAAAGAATTTGAATGGGGCACAGTAGAATGGGATTTCTTTTAATATAAGGGAATGTCTAGGGACTGCATTGTAGCCTTTTCAGGCCAGTAACTTATGGGAGACCCCCCAAATATGCAGAAAGACAAAGAGAGTCATGCAATAGAAAAGTAGGGACTTTAGCAGAGAAGAAGAGTTAGAGTACCCCAGGGAAGTAGAACTTGGGAATGTTGTTCTGCTTAAAATTTTTCTAAAGAATGATGACAGAATCCAAAGACCAGATCTTCATTAGGAAAATTTCAAGGTCTTTTATAAAGAAATCATGTAGCTATGGGGCTTCCTAGTATAACATAAATAAAAATCTCCATATGTGCATATGACTGGCTCTGATAAGCTGCTTGAAACTATTGTAGTTAAAAAATTTGTCTTGCTGTTTGATTCATTGTCTACTCATCTTCTTTAATATTTGTAGGGTACTTAATTCAATACCTGACTGAGCACACAGTATAAATATAATAAATGATAGGTATTGCTTTACCTTTTTTATTCTCCTAGATAAATTTTAAAATGATTTGATTATATGATTTTTGATTTTTAAAATATTTATTTTTATTGTTTTTGACAGAGAAAGAGACAGAGAGACAGAGAGAAGGGGGAAGGCCCAGAGCAGTCTCCATAGTTGTATGTCATCAGTTTTCAACACAGTTTCACTCCACAGGTGGGTTCAGGGTTGCGCAGGGCAGGAACTGGGCAAGGGGCCTCCCACATGGGAGGTATGTAACTGAGAGCTAGGGTCCTCTTACATGGGAAGCATGCCTGGGGTGGGAGCCGCAGGAGCTGAACCGGGATCCTCCTACATGAGAAACTCACCCCAGCAAAAACCAAACTGGAGGCACATCCCAGCTCAGCAAATGGGTCCACATGGACTGGGGTAGGGATACCATCCTTGGACCTTGGGGCTACAAATGAATATTCAACTAGTTGAGTCTTCCCACCTTCCCAGATATGGTTTCTGATTTTATTTTTAAAGATTTATTTTATTGTTTGAGAGAAGGAAAGAGAGAGAGAGAGAAAGAGAGAGAGAGAGAGAGAGAGAGAGAGAGAGAGAGAGAGAGAGAGAGAGAGAAAGGGGAAGGCCCAGAGATGTTTCCATAGTTGTTTGTCATTAGTTGTGACATAGTTGCATTCCACACAGGTGGATGTGGGGCTGCAAAGAGCAGAAACTGAACTGGGAGCCTCCTGTGTGGGAGGTGAGAATCTTTGCTGCTGAGCCGCCCTGGCAGTTACCAGCTGTGCTGCTGCTCAGTGTATGGGTTTGCATGGGCAGGGGCTGGGATTCAATGCCTGGATCTCACAGCTGTGGGCCAAGCACTCAACCTGCTAGGCTATCCTGGCATCCATGTTTCTTGATTTTTTTTCAGTCTGACTTATCTCACTTAATATGATGATCTCAAGGCCCATCCATGTTGTCACAAATGGCTGCATATCATCTTTTCTTATCACTGAGTAGCATTCCATTGTGTAAATGTACCACAACTTCTTTATCCAGTCATCTCTCAAAGGACCCTTTGGTTGCTTCCACAACTTGGCCATTGTGAACAGTGTGGCGATGAACATTGGGGTGCATATATCTTTGCTAACAAAGATTCTCAAGTATTTTTTGTTTTTTTGCGGGGGGTAGATACACAGAAGAAAGATTGCTAGGTCGTATGGTAATTCTATTCCTAATTTTTAAAGGAATCTCTATTCTGTTTTCTGTAGTGATTGTATGACTTCACTCATATGTGCAATATAAAACTGAAAGTAACAAAGAAATAAAAACTCATGGACACAGTCAACAGTTGAGGGTAAAGGAGGAAGAGGATAGGGGAGTAGAAAAGGGATATCAAATATATAGGGATAGAAAGAGAACGGACTCTGGGAGGTGAGCACATAATGCAATACATAGATGATGTAATGTAGAATTGTACACCTAGAACTTATGTAATGTTTTTTATTGTTTTTGACAGAGAGAGAGAGAGATAAAGACAGAGAGTCAGAGAGAAGGGGAGAGCCCAGAGCAGTCTCCATAGTTGTATGTCATCCATTAGTCTTCCACATAGTTTCATTCCACAGGTGGCTGGAACCAGGACAGGGGAAGCACGCCCCTGCGAGCTTGGGGTTCCTACGTGGGAAGTACTCCAGGGGAGAGAGCCAAATCGGGGGCCTCCCACATGGGAAGTTTACCCCAGTGAGAATTGAACTCAGGGCACACCCCAGCTCAGCATATGGGTCCGCATGGGCCAGGGCTGGGATATGATGCTCGGACTCCAGGGCTGCAAGATGAACACTCAACTCAGTGAGCCATCCTGGCATCCCCTTTTACCAACCAATCTCACTCCAATAAATTTAACAATTAGTAATAAATAAATAAATAAATAAATAAAGTAATTTGGTCAAATTAAAATAAATCCATTGTTGATACGTTCAAATTAATTGCTGATTCAGTATATAAAGCAAGGCAAGCTTTGCAATAAAGCATGATAAAGAAGAGAAAAGAGAAAGGAAACTACAAAATAATTAGATTGACCACAAACGATGTACACAATAGAAACAAATAACATGCTGAATTTAGAAAGCATTGTTTTTTAGGGAAATCAGTATTCTAGTTGGTAGCTTTCCTTCCACTGGAAGGTCTCAAAAGGGTACCTAAGGATTTGGTATAACCACCTTTTGAGTGTTGTTGAATCTACCTGGTCCTTAAACCTTTAGTTTATGCTTATACTTATGACAGGCAGGCATACAGGGTGTTGTGGAGATATGAGTGTGTGTATGAGAGAGAGAGAGAGAGAGAGAGAGAGAGAGAGAGAGAGAGAGAGAGAGATTGTTAGTGGTACAATATTCTGTTAACTTTTCAGAATTCCTTTCACAAATCAACACTCTCAGATCAACTAACTCATTTGGACAAAACAAATTGGCATTCTACTTCAAATGGAAGAGAGGTGAATGACTCAGGCTAGGAGAGCTATGGGAGAGACATTTTGTAACAGACTGTGTATACTTAATCCTCTTTTTTCCTTTTGCTTCTGATCTAAGATAATCCATTAGACTGTCAGAATTCACACTTGCTTGTTATTTATTTAGTGAGCTCTATTGAGTTCTGTAAGACTTATGGGCAAATCTCTTTGACTTGAAAGACTGCATCGCTAAGGGCAGAGGTGTTAATATAGATTTTGGCCCCTCAACCAGGAAAGCACTTAAAGAGACGCAGCTACTAAACGATTCAATTAGTCTAACCTCCCACCTGCCCTTTTTAAGAGAAGAGACTTATCTGCCACCGCGGTAACCCAAGACCATCCCCTTTGTCTGCACTCTGCACTGAGTGGAGCAGTTTTTTCAAGTTGAAAGCTTTTGTAGGACAGGGCTAAGGATACAGGGAAGAAAAGGAGTTGCTGATGATTTGAGGCCAGTGCTTCATGAAATGACTTGAACTACTGTAGCATCTGACTCTACACTACTAGATTGTACACTGTTGAGAACAACAACAAAACTAGCATGGTATATCAGTGATTTGACAGCTTCATTATAAGAACTGGGTTTACTAACCAATTGTGGATTCCCAGCCCTTTCCACTACACAGTGATTTCCAGGCGGTTGAAAACCACTTCTGGGCTGCCCTTTGTACTTGAATCTACTGTTGAGTCTAAAAAGCTTCTCGATTCCCCTGTGTTCTTTATGGGTTCTTTTTCCATTTGAAGAATCAATACTAACTAGATGCAGGCATAGACAGATAGCATTTTATATTTGACATTTAAGGAAATGGGAGGTTGTCATTTTCCAGAATTTTTCAGGCACCAGAAAATTATAAGGCAAAATAAACTTGTAGATTAAATCATTTTTTCAGTTACAGAGAGTATGGCATATCAGCTTCTAATTAAATATATATACTTCGGTAGACACAGAAATCTTGATAAAAATATAAAAAACTATTTGAAGTGAATGAGCATTATTAGTATCATAAAACTGAGGAAAATATTTTACCTGCTTACTTTGAAACTTTTAAAGAAACATAGAAGAAATAAACGCTTGAAAAGTAACACTATGAGATGACATGTTCAAAATATCTTGTTGAAAATAGAAGTGTGAATAGTGATTTACCTTGTTCAAAAGTTTTATATTTAGGGCACACTTTGGAAAATTCATTAGTTCATACTGAATGTGAGACACTGATAAGCTTACAAAATGTTTCCTTTTTTAAGATTCTAAATTCAAATAATATTTATCTCTTCTTTCCATAACCTGTCACTCAGCAACGTACTGGAAACACAAATGGTCTCATTAAAATACTTTTTTCAAAATGTTCTCCTTGACTAGACATTGGAAGCGGTTACCAGTTAAATTGAATAAAAGAACAGAGTAACAAAACATTGAACTTAGAAATGCCTTATTGTAGTTTTAATTATGGATTTAATGTATTCATCAAGTGTCAATAAAATCTGCTTTCTGCATGTGTCCAAATCATGCCTAAATATTGAATGCATAATAATTGAGGAATTACACTTTAAAAATAATCATCTAGTTCCTGTTTTTGAAGCAATATAGAGATAAAATGTAAGATTGGAAAGGATCTGAAACTGTATGTTTTATCCCACTGTATAGCTCTGTACACAGTCCTCTGAAAAAATGTTCTAAAAATGTTTACTGCTCCTGCTTCTACATTCAATAAGAGATGAAGCACATAAGCAAAACCAGGGGAAGCTGGGATGGCTCAGTGGGTTAAGAACTCACTTTGCAGCTCCAGGGACCCAGTATCAAATCCTGGCCCCGGCCCGTGCAGACCCATATGCTGAACTGAGGAGTGCCCCCAGTTCAGTTCTTGTCAGGGTGAGACCCTGGGCCAGTTCCTGCCCTTTGCAACCCTGCGCCCATCTGTGGGATGAAACTATGTGGAAAAACCAATGATATGCAACTATGGAGACTGTTCTGGGTCCTCCCCTTTTCTCTGTCTCTGTATCTCTCTCTCTCTCTCTGTCAAAAACAATAAAAATAAATCTTTAAAAAACAAAACAAACAAACCAGAACTTTGATACTAAATACTTTCCTTGGATCCAGATTAAGCTTTTAAGAAACAACCTGTGATATGTCCATTATTGGATGACTAATCAGGAGAATGAAGCATCATTTGTCCAGAAAGTACACTTTTATTTGTATTACAAATTATTTCATGAATACAGCGTAGGAAAATATAGTGTTCAACCAATAAGTACTTTGACATTGCTTAAAAATCTTATTGATCAATTCACTCAATTCAATCACTTTACCTGTTTCCTTTACACTTGACCTTTCAAGGTTGTCTAGATCAGGGGTGGCCAACTTTTCTGTATATAAGATCTACTTTTTATCTTAAAAGTGTCGCGATCGACTTGTTGTCATAGGCGTAGTCTAAGGGGGAAGAAGGGGTGTGAAATGCATACTATGTTTATACACTGTGTTTCAGTATAAGGTGCATTCCAGCGAGGTATGGGTAGATAAGTAAAATATATGTTTAAAACTATTTTTTATTTTTTAAATCACTTATTAAGTTTTTGAGATATAGGCTCATGAAGAA
>PVKE010030797.1:0-19415 GCA_004027555.1 Craseonycteris thonglongyai
GCTGTATTTCATCTTTTCTTATTGCTGAGTAGTATTCCATTGTATAAATGTACCACAACTTCTTTATCCAGTCATCTATCAGAGGAAACTTTGGTTGATTCCACAACTTGACCACCATGAACAGTGCTGCGATGAATGTTGGGGTACATATATCTTTCCAGATTAAGGTTTTCAGATTTTTTGGGTAGATACCCAGGAGAGGGATCACTGGAACAAAAGGCAATTCCATTCCTAGTTTTTTGAGGAACCTCCACACTGCCTTCCACAATGGTTGTACCAATTTACATTCCCACCAGCAATGTATGAGGGTTCCTTTTTGTGCACAGCCTCTCCAGCACTTGTTATTCCTTGTCTTGTTGATTATAGCCATTCTAACAGGTGTGAGATGGTATCTCATTGTGGTTTTAATTTGCATTTCCCTGATTGCTAGTGATGTTGAGCATTTTATCATGTATCTGCTGGCTGTTTGTATGTCTTCAGGAGAGAAGTGTCTGTTTAGGTCTTCTGCCCATTTTTTAAATGGATCGTTTGTATTTTTGTTGTTGAGTTGTATGAGTCCTTTATATATGTTAGATATTAGCCCCATATCAGAGACATCGTTTGCAAATATTTTCTCCCATTTGGTTAGTTAACTTTTTACTTTGTTGAAGGTGTCCTTTGCTGTGTAGAAGATTTTTAGTTTGACATATTTCCATTCATTTATTTTTGCTTTCACTTCCCTCGCCTTTGGGGTCAAGTTCATAAAGTGCTCTCTGAGCCCAAGGACTATAAGTTTAGTGCTAATGCCTTCTTCTATGTACTTTATAGTTTCTGATCTTCTGTGGAGGTCCCTAATCCACTTTGAGTTAATTTTGGTATATGGTGACAGTTCACAGTCCAGATTCATTCTTCTGCATGTGTTTTTTCAATTTTCCCAGCACCATTTACTAAAGAGACTTTTGTTTCTTCATTGGATATTTTTCATTCCTTTATCAAAGATGATCAGTCCATATCTTTGTGGGTTTATTTCTGGGTCTTCTATTCTGTTCCATTGGTCTGTATGTCTGTTTCTCTGCCAAAACCAAGCTGTTTTGATTATTAATGCTTTGTAGTATACACTGAAGTCACGGAGCGTGATGCCTCCAACCTTATTTTTTTATTTTTTGTTTTTTTTCAGAGGATTGCTTTGGCAATGCAGGGCCTTTTGTGGTTCCATATGAATCTGAAAAATTTTAAAGCTATTTCTTGAAAGAATGTCTGTGGGACTTTGATGGGAATTACATTGAATCTGTATATTGCTTTGGATAATATTGCCATTTTAACTATGTTGATTCTTCCAATCCATGAACATGGAATACCCTTCCATTTCTTTGTATCTTCTTCAATTTATTTTAATAGTGTCTTATAATTTTTCTTGTGTAAGTCTTTAACATTCTTTGTTAAGTTTATTCTTAAGTATATTATTTTTCTTTTGATTGCAAACGGTATCGTTTTTCTCATTTCTTTTTCTGAAGCTCCGTTGTTTGTATATAAAAAAGCTGTGAATTTTTGTACATTGATTTTGTATCCTGAAAAATTTATTGTATTCATTTATTATTTCTAATAGTTTTCTGGTGGAGTCTTTGGGGTTTTCTATACAAAGGATCATGTCATCTGCAAAAAGTGACAGTTTAAATTCTTTGTTTCCAATTTGAATGCCTTTCATTTCTTTTTCCTGCCTGATGGCTCTGGTTAGAACTTCCAGCACTATGTTGAATAGCAGTAGTGACAGGGGATATCCTTGTCTCATTCCTGATATTAGAATAAAAGGTTTCAGTCTTTCACCATTCAGTATGACATTCGCTGAGGATTTATCATATATGGCCTTCATTATGTTGAGGTATTTTCCTTCTCTACCCATCTTATTAAGTGTTTTGATCATAAATGGATGTTGTATCTTGTTGAATGCTTTTTCTGCATCAATTGATATAATCATATGGTTTTTGTCTTTAATTTTATGTGGTGTATCACATTGATCAATTTGCATATGCTGAATCATCCTTGTGCCCCTTGGATGAATTCCACTTGATCATGATGATTAATCTTTTAAATAAATTGTTGTATTCTATTTTCTAGTATTTTGTTTACAATTTTTACATTGGTGTTCATTAGATATACTGGTCTATAGTTTTCTTTTTTGTGTGTGATGTCCTTGCCAGGCTTTGGTATTAGGGTAATGGCCTCATAGAGTGAGTTGGGAAGCATTGCCTCTTCTTCCAAATTTTGGAAAAGTTTAAAAAGGATAGGTGTTTGTTCCTCTTTGAATGCCTGGTAAAACTCGTTAGAGAGATTATCTGGTCCTGGACTCTTGCTTTTGGGAAGGTTTCTTTTTCCTTACTGTTGATTAGTTTGTTTAGGTTACCCAGTACTCTTTGATTCAGTCTAAGTAGACTATACATTTCTAAAAACTTGTCCATTTCTTCTAGGTTGTAAAATTTGGTGGCATATAGTCTTTCATAGTATTCTTCTATGATCCTTTGCATTTCTGTGGTATCAGTTGTAATTTCCCCTTTTTATTTCTAATTCGGGTTATTTGTGTGTTTTCTCTTTTTCCCTTGGTGAGTCTAGCCAGGGGTTTGTCAATGTTATTAATTTTTTCAAAGAATCAGGTCTTTGTTGTATTAATTTTTTCTTTTTTTCTCTCCTTTTTTTTTTATTCTCTATTTCATTCAGTTCTGCTTTAATATTTATGATTTCCTTCCTTGCACTGGCTTTGGGTGTTTTTGTTCTTTTTCTAGTTCTTGAATATGTGATATTATGTTGTTTACTGTGGTTTTTTGTTGTTTCTTGAGAAAGGCCTGTAGTGATATAAATTTCCCCTTTATTACTGCTTTTGCTGCATCCCAATAATTGTGGTATGTTGTATTTTCATTGTCATTTGTTTCTATGTGCTTTTTAATCTCTTATTTTATTTCTTCTTTTATCCAGTCATTTTTTAATAATGTGTTGTTTAATCTCCATGTATATGTGGTTTTTCCTGCTTTCTTTTTGTAGTTGAACTCCAATTTCAAAGCTTTGTGATTGGAGAATACACCTGATATGATTTTGATCTTCTCAAATTTGCTGATGCTAGCTTTGTGTCCCAGCATGTGGTCTATCCTTAAAAACATTCCATGTGCACCAGAAAAGAATGTATAGTACTGTGTTTTAGGATGAAGTGTCATGTAAGTGTCAATTATGTCCACTTGCTGTAATGTATCATTTAAAGGTGATATTTCTTTGTTTATTTTTTGTTTGGACAATATGTCCATGGCTATCAATGTGGTATTTAAGTCCCCTACTCTTATTGTGTTTTATGTGAGTTTCTCCTTTTAGATCTGTTAATAGTTTCTTTGTGAATTTTGGTGCTTCTTGGTTAGGGGCATATATATTAATAAGCACCATATCTTCTTCTTGTATTATCTCTTTTATTGTTACAAAATGTCCACCTTTGTCTCTTATTATATTTTTTATCCTGAAGTCTGCTTTGTCAGCTATAAGTATGGCTACACCTGAGTTTCTCTGGGTGCTACTAGCTTGGAGTATTTTTTTCCATCTTTCACCTTGAGTCTGTGTTTGTCCTTGTGGCTGAGGTGTGTCTCTAGTAGACAGCATAAGGTTATTATTTTTTTTTCTTTAATCCAGTTTGCTATTCTGTGTCTTTTTTGGCGAGTTTAGTCCATTTACATTTAGGGTGATGACTGATATACGAGGATTTCCTATAGCCATTTTATCTTTTGTTTTCTGGCAGCTTTTTTTTTTTTTTTAATTAAAAAAATTTTTTTTTATTGCTTCTTTGTTTTTTGCTTCCCATTGGTTATTTTACTTTGAGGGTGTTTATGACTGTTTTTGTTTTGTTTTGTTTTGTTCTGTTTTTCCATTTTCTCTTATTTGGTTTTTAGGTATTCTAGTTCTAATTTTTTTTTTTCCCCAGTGGTTACCATGAACTGCATATAAAAGAAAGTTTCATATATGCGGTGGTTCCTTTTCTTCAGGATAGTTCTTATCTCCGTTCTCTTTGGAAACTCAAGTCCTTATTGACTCCCCTTTTATATTTTTGTTGTTTCTGTTTATCCCTATTTACTTTAACTATTTGTTTCAGGTCCAATCACCTTCTTCAATATTTCTTTAGGTGCTGGCCTTGTGCTGGAGAATTCCTTCAGTTTTCTTATGTCTGCAAAGGTCTTTATTTCTCCTTTCTAAAGGATACCTTTGCTGGGTATAAGATACTTGGCTGGTAATTTTTCTCCTTTAATATTTTGAATACTTTATTCCATTCCCTCCTGGCTTGTAGAGTTTCTGTTGAGAAATCTGATGATAGTCTGATGGGTTTTCTTCGATAGGTTATGGTGTTCTTTGTTCTGGCTGCCTTGAGGATTCTTTCTTTGTCTTTGACCTTTGACATCTTTGGTATAATGTGCCTTGGAGAGGGTCTGTTAAAATTCCAGTAGCTAGCGTTCCTGTTTCCTCCTTGGATTTGAAGTTCCAGTTCTTGCCACAGATTTGGGAAGTTTTCATCTACTATTTGTTTGAATAAATTTTCTGTGTCCATCTCATGTTCTACTCCCTCTGGAATACCTATTATTCTTTTTTTTTTTTCTACTGGAGTTAGATAGTTCTTGTAGATACATTTCATTTCTTTTAGCTTTTAGTTCTCTATCTTCTTCCTTCTCTGACATTTCCTAATTTTTGTCTTCAATTTCACTAATTCTTTCTTCCATCTGATCAGCTCTGCTTCCTATGCTAGGTATATCATTTTTCATTTCTTTTATTGTGTTGCGTATCTCCAGAATTTCTATTTGCATCTTTTTCATAAATTCCATTTTCTTTCTGAGATCACTTAGCTCCTTCTGTGTACTCCACCAGCTTTCTCTGATCTCTTTGAGTATTTTCATAATTGCAACCTTGAATTCTCTGTCATTTAGCTCATATAATTCCATATCTTCAAGTTCCTTTTCTGGAGATTTTTCTTTTTTTCTGAGCTCCTTTGTTCAAAGGGGTATTCATTGCTGTTAGAGCATTTCATTTCCTGGACATGAGGACTTTTCCTTTGGTAAATGTGAAGGTATCTTTCTTTTAGTTTCTAGCTAGTGTTAGTGTCTTATAATATTTCCTCTTATTTATTTTGTTTTCTCATAGCAGAAGACATCCTAGGAGGTTGGCTTTTCTTTGACTCAGTTGCCCTAGTCTCTGTATGCCACATCGTTATGAAGGTATAGTGGGCTATGGTATTCTATGCCTCTGAGATCCCACTGCTGTCAGAAACTTCCACACGTAAATCTCTCTGCTGGCTTCAGTGGGACAGGTAGGATCAGGGATTGTTGTAAATAGTGCATGTCTGTTTGCTTCACAGGGCAATGGTGGCTTCCCTCTATTGGCTTCAGCAGGAAGAGTGGGGGTAAGGTTTGTTGGGAAAGTCGCAGGTCTGATTTCGTCAAAGGATAATGGCAAATTCCCAGCAGCAGCTCACTGAAGGCAGGCTATGGGCAAGGCCTGTGGGCAAGCCCTGGAAGACAGCAAGGGGAAGCAGCCAGGCTCTGTGTCCAAGGTCACGCAGTGCTCCAGTTGGGACCTCACTTCACTGAGGGCCACTCTGTGTCTCTGCCACCAACACACTCCCAGTGTCAGCCCTCCACCCACTGGAACACCAGCCTATGGCTCCAGTTGCTGGCCTCACGCTCCGCAGGCCTCCAGCTCTAGCCACCCGACTAAGCGCTGGCACCAGGATCTTCACTCTGGTCACTGGCATTGATCTCCAGCTGCTGCTGTTGCCTTGCTCTGGCCTCCTGCCCCGCAGTCTGGCCACCCTCATCATGCCTGGGCTGCTCCCCCAGCACTACCACCAGGGCCTCTCACCAACATCAGCCACGCCTGCTTTCTCCCTCCACCCCATTCTGGCGTCTGCGCCTCTGCCTCCGCCTCTGTCTATTCCAGTCCTCCAACCTGTCCAGAGTCATTCTGCACCTGGACCCATGCCCACAGCTCTCACTTCAGTCTCTCCTCTGCTGGACTCAGGGCAGCCTCTGGGTTGGTCACTGGGTTGGTCTCCAAATTGCGCTTCATGGTGGGTCTCCATATAGCTCCCTTAATTTCTATACTCGCCTCCATTTCTCCAGCTTTAGGTATCTTCTTGGGTCTCTCAGCCAAGTCTATGTGCTACTTAGGGATTCTCTTGTTGGGTTTTAGTTGTTTAAGTTGTTGTCTTCCCAGGAGAGGTTTCAAGAGCTCCTCTCACACCACCATCTTGATGATGTCTTCTGAATTAGGTTTTTTAATTTCTTTGGATTAATAACCAGAAATGAAATGCTGAGTCATAGGTAGTTCTATTTTTTTGTAAGAACCTTTATACTATTTTCCATAGTAGCTATACTGATTTGCAATTCCACCGATTGACCGTGATTCTTGATGAGAGGAGCTGAGAGGAATTGTGTTCAATTTTGCAATCTTCTCTACTTATAACTGGGGCATAGTATAGAAAGGGAAAGATAGCAGAGATGAAGCTGGTAAGCTATTCAAAGGCATACATTTGCCTTTAAGAAAGCTTGACTTTATTGTTAAATAGCATATCATAATTTAAAAAATTCATGCAAAGTATGAGATTTATCTAAACCCCAAAATTGAGTTTAATTGTTGTTACATGATGATTTTTGTTATTTATGGTTTGCTTAACCTATGATCAGAAAGGACATCATTTGAATATCAAAATGAGATATTTTTAGTTCAGAATCTAGTGATAAAATTGTACATGTTTTATTTGACAGGTGAATATATGTATTAGAGGTCTATAATGCCAGACAGAATTGATAATAAGTTATATAAAGGTGAGGTTAGAGACCTAACATAAGTCTAATAAAAAGTGCTGAAATATCACTTGAAGAGTACTGATTTGAGTAACCTGTATACAGGGTAACTAAAGGGCACAGTTATATATAATGAGGCTTTTTTTTCCCCATTTACACTATATGTTCAAATTACAATGAACACTTTCTTGCTTTTTAGAAGAAGGTAGACCTAGTTATTTATATTAGCTTTTGCAAAAACTTAATTATTTAGGCCAGTATGGGCCAGCTTGAACTAAAATAGTAAAATGTCATGGACTGGATAATTTAAACAACAGAAATTTATTATTTCATGGTCCTGGAGATTGGTAGTCTGAGATCAGGATGCTAGCATGGTAGGTTCTGAGGAGAGCTCTCTTCAGAGAGTTTAGTGCTGGTTGTCCTCTCATGAACAACATGTGTATTTGGGGGGCAGAGGTGGGGATGGGGGTAGAGGTGAGAGCTCTGGTTTCTCTGTTTGAAAGGATACTAATTCTATCAGATAATGATCCTACACTTATATCCTCACCTAGCCTTAATTAGCTACTTAGAAATTATCTTCCCAAATATAGTCATGATGGGTGGATAAGGTTTCAGTATGAGAATTGGGGTCATGGGTAGAGAAGTGGATGGCACAATTCAGTCCATAGCAAGACTGATATATGAAAGAAAAAAATTTTCACCTGTAACCCTTCTTCTTAACAATTTCCTCATGTATTACTCTGCCTCTCATTTAAATATACAAGTAGATTGGACAAATATTTTAATGAAATGACATTACGTTACTAGCCTGCATGAGGTCCTACATTCCTTGTTTGTCATCATACAAATACTTATTCATTGAGATATTAATTTGTATCTAGACACTTTTTTAAAATTTATTTTTTATTGTTTTTGAAACAGAAAGACAGAGACAGAGAGAAGGGGGAGAGCCCAGAGCAGTCTCCATTGTTTCATGTCACTAGTCCTCTACATAATTAGTTTCACTCCACAGATGGGCACAGGGCTGCACAGGGCAGAAACCAGGCCGGAGGCTCCCCACATGGAGCTCATCCAAGTGAGAACTGAACTGGGGGCCCATTCCAGTTCAGCATATAGATGCACATGGACTGGGACCAGGATTTGATCCTTGGACCCCAGGGCTGCAAGATGAGAGTTCAATCCACTGAGCCATCCCATCATCCCCAAACTAGTGATTGTTAATGAGTATGTGCATTTCTCCAATCAAGTAAACAAATTTTACTCCTTTCAGTCAGAGAAATCCAGAACATCATCAGAAATAAAAATATATCCAACTGTGAGTAATAACTCCAACATATAATTTGAAATAATTGAAACATTTATTTTGACTTAGACCTCTTATTAATTGAAACAGGATAGTGAACACATTTTTGGGTTTTTTTAAAGAGAATGAAAATATAATAGTGGCATAGAAAATTTTAATTTGTTTTGTGCATTAGTAATTTATGAAGATTGATGCACTATAATAAAACTCAACTTCAACTGAAATGTAATTTTATATTGTGACAAGAACCATGACGATTAAAAAAATCTCCATAAAAAAAGCTTTATATATACCTGTAATAAGTGAAACTGAAATTGATTATTTTTTTACTGCCCAAGGGAAAATCTTCAAGACACAAAAATAAATATTCTAACAACAAATTTATCAGATTGTAATTCAGTTGCACTCAATTTTGAGTTGAAGAATAAATCTTCACCAAGTAAGCAATGGGTCAATAGTAAATACTTCATTTGTCTAGAAACTTTTTAAGTAATTAAAATTAATATTGAATATTGTTTCTAAGTAAATATTATAAAATGTCTACAGAAATACTTTATATAAAATCAGAGAACATAGGGTACTTAATAAAATTATAAAATTTTTTATGGAAAAATTCAGAAGGTAAATAAATAGCTCAAAATATCACATGTAGGAAAAAAGCATATGTAATACAATTTGTACATATGAAAAAATTACTGAATAATTGAAGACAAATAAACATTTGGCTTCATAAACAAATTTGTTTTACTGAAGGCCCACTGTACAGTTAGCAGAACAGTAAATAAAACAACCAGCTTTGAGACCAAAGAAAAGATGAAACATGCTAAATACCATATCATAAGAAAGACAAATAAATGTCAGATGAATTTATTCCATTTCTCTAACTGTACATACATCTCAACAAAGAAAACTCAAATCTTCAAAATAAAAGAAATTAAGTATAATTCTGAAAGTTTACTATAACCTAAATAAGAACATTTATCATTTTAAAAATGAGAATTTTATTGTTTACATCTTTAAAAATAGAAAAAGCATAGGTCTTGTTTAATTTTTATTCAACTATATGAATAAAATGATATATGCTGAATTCAGTTATAGTGAGAAAGCGTGTGCCCTCTCCAGTTGTCTGTGATAAGTATTTTAGAAAAATATCCTATTGTCTCTGTCTCTCTCACACACACAGACACATTCACAGACACACACTTACTTATACAATAAAACAAAATGGAACCAAAAAAAGAGAAAAATTTATATTTTTCATATTTATGTAATTATGCACATTCTAATTACTTGGATATTTTTCTGTTCTTGTATTTACTTGACTGACTTTAAAAACAAGCAAGCAAACAAACAAACAAAACACATCAGTACTTTAACCCTCAGTGCTTCTAAAATGAAATCTGTAAACTCCATAATGCCTTCAATTAAATGAGGAGACATAATAGTAATTTATGCGTAAATAGGCAGAGTATTCTTCCTTAGATTAAGAATACTATTTATACTCACTTTAAATGTTTACTACTTTAGAGCTGCCATTCCTATAATAACAGATTAAGAGGAGATAGATTTTAAAAAGTGTAATCCCACAAATTAAATGCAAAAATGCATATGCTACCAAAAGTGTGTATTTTATATAGAATTACTACTTTTTAATTGAAGATCAGAATAGAATTAAAGGATGAGTTATATATTCTTCATCTTTATACTCTTAGCACATTTTATTGAATTATTCAGATCAGAAAGTTTACATAACATCAAAATAAAATTGTGTTCCTGAAGAGGCTCTTGAGCAGAATTTTTCCATTGTCCTTCTCAAAAGTAGATAATTCAAACTGTGTGTGATATGAATGGTACTCCCTGAGTTTGCACAATACAGCAGACACACTCAGGAACTGATTCCATATGCTTATAAAGCTTGGTGGTACACTTTTGTAGCTCAGTGAAGATCTGTTTTTCTTATTTAAACTGTAGGAGAGGTTAAACGATGGTATAATTTAAATAAATTTTCTTAAAAGTGAGTCAAAAGCTATAAATGAATAGTTATCTAAATAGTAGCCCGTCAAAATTTATTAACTGGTCTTACCAGCTTTGCCACCATTCAAAATTGCCAGTATATATTATGAGAAATTTGGCAATTTATGAAATTACATGTGGCAACAGAATGTAACAACTCATCATCCATATATACTTGTATAATAATTTGTCTTGCCATAGCTAAAATACAGGGTAATATTTTTGAGAAAATTTAAATAATATGCAAGTTCCAAATTGTAGTGAATATTTTATTTAACGGTGTTACCCAGATAAATGACTCAATTGGTATAAATAGCTATTTGAATATTTTGCACATTTATTGGCAATAATAAATGCAACAAAACGTGTCCCTTAGACTGGCAGCTTCTGACTCACTTTGATATAAATAATAAGAATGATCTAGGGCGGGGGTGGTGGACCTATGGCACGTGTGCCCAAAGTTGCACATGGAGCAATTATTTCAGCATGCGGAGCTGTGAATACCATTTAAAAAATTATTGTTTATGCTCTTATATACATAAAAATAATCAATACCTCTATCTCACTCGATGGGTTGGCACGCAAGTCCAGCGAGTATACTCTTATTTCATAAACTTCGGCACTCAATCGCCAAAAGGTTCGCCACCCCTGACTAGGGGGTGCTGGGACGGGTTGCTTTGCAGACCCAGAGTTGAAAAATCTAATCCCTACCCTAGTTCATGCAGACCCATGTGCTAAACTAGGGTGTGGCCCCCAGTTCAGTTCTGAGGGCAAACTTCCTGTGTGGGAGACCCCTAGTTTGACCCCCAGCTCAAGGGGGCATATTTCCCAGGCAGGAGGCCCCCTGGCCCAGTTCCTGCCCTGTGTGGTCCCCCGCCAACCTGTGTGGAATGAACCCGTGTTGAAAAATGATAATGTACGACTATGGAGACTGCTCAGGGCCCTCCCTCTTCTCTCCAGCTCTCTCTGTCTCTGTGTCTGTCAAAAACAGTGGAATATTTTTTTTTTTTAAGAATGATCTACATTTAAGAAAAGCTAAATCTAATTAAATGTACTTTTAGAATCAGGCAAAGATACTGACTCTATAATGTACCCTCTCCAAAGTAGAAATTCTGCTATTGAAATAACCCACTGCTTTGAGGTCAGCTGATACATATTTGTGAATCTGAGACATGTCATATATTTATTAATTTAGAGATTCAAATTTACAATGTGTGAGACATCCTTGAATTCTGTAGTATATTCAAATAAGTAAACTTAGTCCGTGCCCCCAAAAACTTAATTGAAGAAATACACAAGTACCTATAACATAAATCCAACAACAACATGCATTTTAACAGTAACATTTGAATTGGGGATATAGAGTAGAAATAATTTTGATTGGCAAACTGTTAGCAAGAAACTAAGAAACAAAAAGAAAAAAAACATTGAAAGAATCTGTATGAGAAACTGGGATAATAACAACACAGAACAAACTTGATAAAATATACACTATATATAAATATTATTATTATTTTTAAAGATTTATTTTATTGAATTTTGACAGAGAGAAACAGAGACAGAGAGAGAGAGAGACAGAGAGAAGGGGGAGAGCCCAGAGCAGCCTCCATAGTTGGCATTAGTTTTCCATATAGTTTCACTCCACAGGCGGGCACAGGGCTGTGCAGGGCAGGAACTGGGCCGGGAGCCTCCCAAATAGGTCCCGGCAAGAACTGAACTGGGGGCACACCCCAGTTCAGCATGTGGGTCCACATGGGCCAGAGCCAAGAGTCAATCCTTGGTCCCTGGGGCTTCAAAGCAAGCACTTAACCCGCTGAGCCATCCCAGCTTTCCCATAAATTATTAATTGGAAACAATTCTGGGGAAGTAAGAGTTAGCCAATGAGTTGAGACATTATTCAGCATATAGTTGGGCAATGTTACAAATTTTCCTCCTCCAAAATTGTGCTGCTATGAAACTACACGACATAAGTTTATTTCTCAAACATATTTTCTAACTTATCAATTAGGCAAATAATTAACTCTAGTAGAGATCATTCTTTTGAACTCTACATTAATTAACAAATTACCTTCTGACTTATCCTCCTATCTGACAATTTAGTTTATCCTCTTGGCCATCATCATTCTCTATGATTTTAAAAATTATTTCCTTCATGGTACCATTATCTTCTTAATTGCATAAACCAGAAAACTGTGCAGCATATTTTTATTCCCCTTCTCAATAGTTATCTTCTTGCATAACCAGTTGCCTCAAAGTTTGGCAGCTTAAAACACAGTGAAGGATATTTTATTGTGTGTGCTGCCTAAGGTTCTTCATAAAGTAACAGTTATACTGCTAACTACTTTCTCACTTGTCTGAGAACATGAATGGCGTTGGAAAACTGGTGTCCAGTATGGGGTATTCATGACACTGTTAGCCTGCCATCAATGACACATCATTTCCTGACCATGTGGATCTCTGTACAGGGCCCCTCATGACATGCAGCTGGCTTTCCTCAGAGAAAGCATTCTAACAGAGAAATGGTGAGCCCAAGTGGAAAGATCTTTTATAACTTCTTTTAGGACGTAATTTAGCATCAATTCTTCTGTATTCTGTTGAACACACAGAGCAATTTTGTATAATGTGGAAGAGAACTATTAATACATAAGGCAATGCTATGAATACCAGAATATGGTGATCAACTGAGGTCTATCTTGGAGGCTGGATACCACATCATCTCTCCTTTATCTCATCTGCCCAAATCTTAACATCTGTAGCTCTGAAGTTACTCAGATATATATATATACTGCATATACCTTTTCTGTAATTCCCGTTGATACTTCTTTATTTTAGAACTTCTTTTTCTGATTTTTTTTATTATTAAATTTATTGTGGTAACTTTGGTTAGTAAAAATTACACAGGTTCTAGGTATACAATTCTATAAAATCTGTCTATGTATTCACCACCGAGTCAGTCATCCTGAATTATTGTTTTGGCAATTGGATCTTGTACTTCATGTGCCTTCAGTTCTGTTATTTTTTTCTATCATAAAGTGCTAAAACTGTATTGCTGGTCATTAAGGTCTCCTGCAAAAAACCCATGTATTAGTTTCCCATAACTAGAGAAGAATATTCAAATTGCTTACGAAGGCATATAAAGGTCCTCAAAGATTTGGATTTTGCTTGTTTTGACATCTTTGCCTGTTATAGGTGATTTTAATACCAACTTTCCTTCCACATATTTACAATTATAATTACTTGCAATTCTTTGAGCATGAAATGCTCAGATACCACTTTGAGGCCTCCTGTCCCTGGGTGTCATGGAGCCTTGACTGTCCTGTGTGTTATTACAAAAATTCAATGAATGGCTCTCACTAAAAGAATATGAAATAATTCAGGAATTTTCTTAACTTAATATTTAGAGCTAAATATACACTCTGACCTGTGTTTTAATGATTTATAAAATTAAATAAGTCTGACTGAGGCTCAAATGAAACTGTAGTAATATTTTTATAAGTTATTGAATTTTTCTTATCCTCATTTCACTCTAACCCTATTTATTTTTATTTTTATGTTTAAAGATTATTTTGTTGTTTTTGACAGAAACAGAGAGAGACAGAGAGGCATAGAGAAGGCGAAGTGGTGGTGGGGGCGGGGGGGACAGAGCAGTCTCCATAGTTGTACATCATCAGTTTTTGACAAGATTTGGTTCCATACAGTGGGTGGGGGCCATGCAGGGCGGGAACTGGGCTGGAGGCATCCCATATAGGAGGCACACCCCCTCAAGCCAGGGGGCAAATCAGGGGGCAAGAACAAAACTCGGGGCCTCTCGCATGGGGAGCACACCTCAGTTCAGCATATGGGCCCACACAGGCTGGGGTTGGGATTTGATCTGCTGTCTCCAGGGCTGCAAAGCAAGTGCTTAACCCACTGAGTAATCCTAGCTTCCCTCAACCCATATATATTTAAATTATATCATTATTAAAAATAAAGTATTACATATAATATACTGTAACTCTAAAAATTAATTTATTATTTAAAAAATAAACTTAAAATGGTATATAGGGACAAAACACAGTAACCTTAGGACGATAATCTGTTTCTGAGAAAATATTACTATTTTCTTTTGGGGATGTGGAGAAGTAGGAGACTGTTAACTAATTTTTCATTTTTTTAAACTATAAATATTTTAATATTGTCTTTAAATACTTTTCTTATCTTTAAAAATTAAACAAATCTCAGATTTTCTCAAAAGGCACTACACTAGATTCTGCTATGTGAAAATGGTATTTATATGTGAATAAATTGCTTGATATTTTCATTATAGTCAGAAATAACATTCCATCATTTTCATATCATGGTAATCAGGAATGTGTATTATTGGGGAAGCCAGGATGGCTCAGTGGGTTAAGCACTCACTTTGCAGCGCCGGGGACTGAGGATCGAATCCCAGCTCTGGTTCGTGTGGACCCATATGCTGAACTGAGGAGTTTCCCCAGTTCAGTTCTCTCTGTGTCTCTGTCTCTGTATCTCTCTCTCTCTCTCTCTCTCTCTCTCTTTCTCTCTGTCAAAACAAATAATAAATAAATAAATAAATAAATAAACTTAAAAAAATAATGTGTATTATCATATGATATATTATGCTTTTGCTAATGAATCTGTGAAAGAAAAAATTGCATAATGCTCCTGTTCTGTCTTTTTTTACTAATTATTCAAAGGTTTTTTTTTTATTGACCTTAAAATTTAATTACTTAATTATGTATTAGACAAAAATGCTTTGAAGAAGCTATTTCATTCTATAAACTGCATAGTATATACAAAAAAAAAAAAATGCCCTAATTATATAATTAGGTAAAATGGATTGGCTCCAAAGGACATACATAGTACAGATATGTAAAAAAAATGTAATCATTGAACTGCATCATGATTTGTATTGGAAAAATGCATAATCAAGATTTTGTTTTTCTGATAAATTTAATTGGAAAGGACTAAATACTAGGACATATGAAGATAATAAAGTCTTTAAAATAACACATATACAAGGTCTTGAAATAATCATGAGAAAAAGATCTATGTGAATTCTGTTCTTAAATGAAGTGCCACTTAAAATGGAATATGTACCCCTTGGAAATAAAATTAGCAAATATTTACTGAGGTCCCACAGAGAACATGGCACTATAGTATTTTGCAAAGTGTTACAAAGCTTTGCTTACCTGAAATTCTTGTTACCGCAAATGGTCAGTTCAATGAACATAGTTTAGGGGCCCTCCAAGTGACTTCTTATGAAATCATGTTCTCTCAAGATTTCAGTTTATTCATCTTAAAAATGAGACAATCAGTCTAAACGCCCTCAGATTATTTTTGTCTGCCTCCTTTTTTTTCTTTTATTTTCTTTAACTGGAAAGGAGTAACAAGAATGTGACAAAAACAACAGGCAGCTTAAAAAGTAGTTAAAACATAGCTAAGAGGGATGCTGGGATAGTAAGCTGTTGAGCGCTCACCTTGCAGTCGTGAGGTTCTGGGTTCAGCTCCTGGCCTGGTATGTGCAATTGTTTGTGAGCTGCTGCACAGCTGCTGGCCTCTTGGATGGGTTGGTTGCAGGGTTTCTCGTCTTTCATGTCAGAGGCCTCCAGTTTTATTCCCACCCCACCTGACAACAACATTCACATGTGTGGCATGAAACCATGTTGCAACTAGTAGTGTGCAGCTGTAAAGACTGTTCTGGGCCATCCCTCTCTCTTTCACTTTCTTTCAAACTATAAAAAAAATAATATATATATATATTTTTAAAAGTGGAGCTAGGAGATATACATGTATAATCATTCTATTTAAATATAAATTATATCTATAATAAAATATTTTTCCAGATTTTACAAAATAGCAGGAAGGAAAATAATATTCAGAATAGAATATAAAACAACAAAAGCAAGTTTGGGGAGAGGGGTTAGAAATAAAACAAAAAAAGGTAAAGTGCTAATACTTATATTTTTGTAAAGTTATAAAGTGTCTTTTTAGGTCAATTTATTTTCCTGTGTATCAGCCACAATAATATTCTATTTTTTTATTATTCTAACTTCTGATACTTAAAAATTTCCTAATTGACAAATATGGTTCAATTGTTGTATTTAAATATGCTTGCACTTATAGCAGCTTCTAAATAGCTCAAAAATAGACATTTAGGGTATCACAGGTGGTTATAGCATGGGCATATGATTAAGCAAGCAATTCTTTTGATGTCCTTCAAATTTCACCATATTGATAGCAGTGATCTCTGGGAGCTTTCTGTTTTTAGAAACTAAGAGCAAAAAGGCTGGTAGTAGATAGAAGAGTGATGTTCCAGTTATTTGCCATAACTGAACATGATCTATATATATAAAATAATATAGAGAATGGACACTTGTTTTGAATTGTTTAAGACGTATAAGACAGGAAAATAATACTAATAAGTGAAAGCAAACAGCTGTTTGAGAAGGGACTTGAGTAGATCCGATTGGCTTTGTGTGGGACCCATTTTGTTGTAAACAACAGATATTGCAGACTATATTAAATAATAAAGATGTGATGTGAAAATACACATCATATCGGAAACACAAAGTCATATTTCCAGAGATGAATGGGAGCCATTGTATTGTTGGACCTCATGGAAACCCTATCTGGAAGGTAATTCAGTGTCCTAGAATCTCTGGAGATGAAATCCGTCTTTCTGTGTAGCTGTAGCTCTGCTCATGCTCCTTCAACTGTTTTTCATAATACAATTATTCTATTTTTGTGTCAGCATTCCAATAACTAGATTCTCTCTGTATTTCTCAGATTAAATTTCAAAAAGAACTCCACCAATCAAAGCAATTACACACCTTGCTTCAGCCAGAATTTTGTATTAGCTATCTCTTGTTACTAATCTCCAATTGCTTACCATCTCCATATTTACTTCTTCAATCATAAAATATCAAACTTTTGAGGAGGCGGGTATGGCTCACTGGGTTAAGCTCTCACTTTACAGCTCCAGGGTCTGAGGATTGAGTCCCAGCCCTGGCTCAAGTGGACCCATGTGCTGAACTGGGGTGTGCTTCCCATGTGGGAGGCCCCCAGTTGGGTTCCCTCCGGGGAAAACTTCCAATATGGGAGACCACTGGTTTGGCCCCCAGTTCATGAGGGCATGCCTCCCACACAGGAGGCCACTGGCCTGGTTCCCACCCTGCACGGCCCCTGTCCACATGTGTGGAATGAAATCATATCAAAAGCTGATGATGTGCAACTATGGAGACTGCTCTGGGCTTCCCCATTCTCTCTGTGTCTCTCTGTTTCTGTCTATGTGTATGTTTCTCTGTCAAAAACAATAAAATAAATCTTAAAATAAATCAAATCAAACTCTTACTTTACTGGGCTTTCTAAGTGCTGTGAATAATATAGTAGATTAGAAGAAAACAGTCCTTAATATCACTAAGCTTATTCTGTAGAAGGAGGACAATAAGAACTATCAGAATGAACAGATTAAAATAAATTAATTAAGTAGGAATGACAAATGCTAGGATATGTTAGAGGGATTTCATAGCTATCTTACCTGGGTGACGGGGTGCAGGCCAGAGAAGCTGAAACAAAGTGGGGAAACAAGGAGTATCGCAAGGGGTAAGGTCCTAAATAGAAGCAATGTCCAAATCACAAAGCCATCCCTAAGAACTAGTGAGCAAGTAATTCATCACTTCAGTATTTTCTTATCTATACATTGTTTTTTTCAATCTTGACTTTCATTCACTCATTCAAACCATGTTTTTAATGATTATCAGGCATTGATCTAGTCTTTGTAAATATTGTCTTGAAAAAAAACAAAACCAGATAAAAATCTCTGTACTCATGGAATTTTCATTCTAGTAGTTGAAAAAAGGTAATAATCAACAAATAAACAAAATAAACAATTACTTATCATATTTATGCCTAGATTCTTTTTTGTTGTTGTTGTTGTTAAATTCATTGGGGTGGGGGAAGCTGGGATGGCTCAGCGGGTTAAGTGCTCACTTTGCAGCCCTGGAGACCAGGGATTGAGACGGCCCCATATGCTGAACTGGGGTGTGCCCCCAGTTCAGTTCTTGCTGGGGCCTATGCAGGAGGCTCCTGGCCCAGTTCCTGCCCTGCGCTGCCCCGCACCCATCTGTGGAGTGAAACTATGTGGAAAACTGATGCTGTCAACTACGGAGACTGCTCTGGGCCCTCCCCATTCTCTCTCTCTCTCTGTGTCTGTCTCTCTGTCAAAAAAAAAAAAAACCAATAAAAAAATTCATTGGGGTGACATGAATTGATATCAATTACATTGTTTCCAGGTGTACAATTGTACATTACATTTTCTATACATCACATTATGTGCTCACCACCCAGAATAAGCTCACTTTCCCTCACATTATGCATTAATCCCCCTCCCTACTTCCCCCAACCATCTCTCCCACAAACCTCCCCCATTACCCTCAGGTAATCACTAAACTATTGACAGTGTCCGTGAGTCTGTTTCTTTGTTCCTTTCAGGTTTATATTCCACCTATAAGTGAGGTCATATGTTTCTTGATTCTTTCATTCTGACTTATTTCACATAATAAGATGTTTTTAAGGTCCATCCATGTTGTCACAAATTGCTGTATGTCATCTGTTCTTATTGCTGAGTAGTATTCCATTGTATAAATGTACCACAACTTCTTTATCCTGTCATCTATCAGAGGACACTTTGGTTGATTCCATGACTTGGCCACCATGAACAGTGCTGCGATGAACATTGGGTTACATATATCATTGAGAATTAAGGTTTTCAGGTTTTTGGGGTACATATCCAGGAGAGGGATTGCTGGGTCATAAGGCAACTCCATTCCTAGTTGTTTTTTGTTTTTGTTTAATATTTATTTATTCATTTATTTGTTTGTTTGTTTGTTTGTTTATTTTTGACAGAGAGAGAGAGAGATACAGAGACAGAAAGAGAACTGCTGAACTGGGGGAGCTCCCAGTTCAGCATATGGTTCCGCATGGGCCAGGGCCAGGATTCAATCCCCTGTCCCCAGCTCTGCAAAGTGAGTGCTTAACCCACTGAGCCACCCTGGCTTCCCCGATTCCTAGTTTTTTTGTTTTGTTTTGTTTTTTTTTTGTTGTTTTTTTTTTTATCTTTTCACATTTATAGAGAGAGAAATTATCTTTTTGTCTTCAGTGCATATTTATTTCTATTTTACTTTTGACAGATAGAGAGAGAGACAGAGACAGAGACAGTTAGAGAACCGAACTGTGGGAACTCCCCAGTTCAGCATGTGGGTCCTGCCTGGGCCGGAGCCGGGATTCGATCCTCGGTCCTC
>PVKE010030798.1:0-19416 GCA_004027555.1 Craseonycteris thonglongyai
GGTATGGAAATTGGCCTTTGCTGCAGACATAACTAGTCATTTAAATTTTCTGAACCTAAAACTACAAGGAGAGAAAAATCTAGTTTCTGATCTATACACCCACCTAAAGGCCTTCAGATCTAAACTTGTCTTGTTTTTGGAACAAGTATAGGCCAACAACTTGACACACTTTCAGCAGTGCAAGGTCTTAATGGCTGAAAAACAGCTGAGTTCCCCCATGTCATTTGCATGCAAGATCATCATAGACCTCTAGCTGCAGTTTCAGGAGTGGTTTTCTGACTTGGATTCAAAGGCAGAAGAAGTGAGACTGTTTCAAAACCCATTTGAAGCAGATGTGGCCAGTTGACCAGATGAACTGCAGCTGGAGGTCATTGAGTTGCAAGCAAATGACTTCCTTAGGGACAAGTTCAAAGAAGGACTGGTGGGTTTTTACCAGTTTTTGCCTAAGGAAGACTTTCCTAATGTCAAAACTTTTGCATCAAGGTACCTTTCAATCTTTGGAACAGCATACTTGTGTGAACAAAGATTTTCAAGAATGAAATACGTGAAGAACAATTTGAGAACAAACTTGTCTGATGATAATCTCAGGTCACTGTTGATGTTAGGGACATCAAATCTAAAGCCAGAAATGTCTGCTATTTTGGCATCCTGGAAACAATTTCACCATTCCCACTAATACAGGTGTTCATGTGTAGTTTATCAATGTGTTACTAAATAATAAGTGAATGAAATAATATTAAATAAATAGGGGAAGCTGGGATGGCTCAGTGGGTTAATAAGCGCTCACTTTGCAGTGCCGGGGACCGAGGATCGAATCCCGGCCCTGGCCCATGTGGACCCATGTGCTGAACTGGGGAGTGCCCCCAGTCCAGTTCTCTCTGTGTCTCTGTATCTCTCTCTCTCTCTCTCTCTCTCTCTCTCTCTGTTTAAAAGAATAAAAAAAAAACAACTTAAAAACAACATCTATGTTTTGATTCTTTTTTATTTGGACCTCGAATGTGTAGTTGGCCCCCAAACTGCTGTTTGATAGTTAATGTGGCCCTCGGGCTGAAAAGTTTGGAGACCCCTGCCCTAGAGAGTGAGTTTTTTTAGAAGGCAGGAGGTAGTTAAACTGGCATAAGAGAGACTATAAAATACTGCAAATAGGAGATTTGACAAGGTTCTAGATTTGGGTATTGAAAATAGGGATGGAAAAAACGAGCAAAAAGAATTACCTAGGAAGAAACCTTTACTAGTATGTGGGCATTGAGAAGGGCAGGGTCCAAGGATGACTACCTGAAATTTGTCTTGAGTTGCTGGAAGATAAAATGAATGGTATTGTTAGGTGATATACCTGTGGTTTTCAGCAGTTTTATTTTGACGTGCCTTCGTGTAGTTTTCATGTTTTGGGGGCTTAGGCTTGTTGAGCTTCTTGGATCTTTGAGTTTATAGATTTTCATCAGATTTGGGAAACCTTTGCTGACCATTTATTTTTGGGGACTCATTTTATATATGGTTCATTCTCTGCTCACTAATTCTCTCCCATTCTCCCTTCTACTCCCCTCACCTACTCTTTTATATTTTCCTTTGTGTGTTGTTTTGGATAGTTTCTGTTTGTTATGTCTTTGAGGGGTAATATCTAATGTGTTAAATACCATTTAGTGTATTTTTCACCTCAAACATTTCTTGTGAAGTTGATTTAGGTATTTTTTGTATCTTCAGTGTCTCTGCTTTTTGTTACAAAAAACAAAACAGTTTTATGGGTTACAGTTTTAACATTTGCTAATTCTAACACCTTTGTCCATTTTGGTTGTTTTCAAGTGGTAATTTATCTACTTCCCCATTATACCTTACATTTTTCTGCCTTTCTTTTTGCATTCCTGATAATATTTAATTGGATGTCAGTTGTAAATTTTGCCTTGTTAGGCACTGGATAGTTTTTCTAGTTAGTTGGGAATAGTTGAAGTTTTATTTGTTAGGTGGGACCAGTGCAGCATGCAGGTTAGAGGTAATGTCTAAATCTGTAACATAGCTTTTGTTGTAATTATTTAGTTTTATTTTATGGTTTTATCATGAGTTATTTTGTGCTAAAATTTAAATATGTAGTTATCTACATACTTAAGAGCTTACTGTGTACCAGGCACTTTTCTGAGTTATGTATATTAATCCATTAATCCTCATAACAATACTATAAAGTAGATTTTAATATGCTGATATTATACAAGGTCTTACAGTTAAGTTCACGAAGTTGACTCCATGTGCTTATGTTGATAGCACTGTACAAACAACTCAGTAAGGTTTTATAAGCTTGGTATATCAGGGTCTTACAGCTGTGTTGGTGTCAATATGTGGCAGTGTCTTGCTGAGTAGCGTTCATTGTTGTGTGTTTTTTGTGCCACTGCAAGAATGTTGGAGCTTGAATTAGAGCAACGAACAAATATTTAAATTTCTTGTTATACTTTACTTGGCAAGAGTGGAAGTGAAATCAGGGACATGTTAATCCAAGTTGATGGGGATAATGCCATGAAGAAAATGGCAGTGTGTAAATGTATGAAATGTTTTTCTTAGGGGAGAGAAACTATCACTGATGAAGAGAAGTCAGGGTGGCCAGTAATGAGCTGAACTGATGCAAACATTGCACAAATTTGTTGAATTGTGTGTCAAAATATTCGGCTGACTGAGAAGCATTATTAGACCAAGTCAGTATCAATAGAGGAACAGTTAGGAAAATCTGAACTGAAAATTTTGGCATGAGAAAGGTGTGTGCAAAAATGGTCCCAAAGGAGTTCACTGGTGAACAAAAGCAAAGGAAAGTAGAAGTTTGCTAAGACCTTTTGGAGAGGCAAAACGATGTTTTGGGCCATGTTATTGCTGGTGATGAAATGTGGATACACCAATAGGATCCTGAAACAGAGTGTCAAAGTGCACAATGAAGGTCAGCTCATTCTCTACTATGAAAAAGGTTCTGTCAGACCAAATCAAGAGTCAAAACAATGTTGCTAATCTCTTTTGATATCACAGGGGTTGTTCATTATGAATTTGTACCAACTGGATAAACAATCACCCAAGTTGACTATTTGGAAGTGCTGAAAAAAGGCTGCGTGAAAAAGTCAGAGGAAAACAACCTGAACTTCTTTCTTGCCATCAACTCATGGCTCTTGCAACATGATAGTGCACCAGCTCACATGGCACTGTCTGAGTTTTTAGCCAGTAAACTAATAACTATGGGCCCCCTACTCACCTGATTGGCCCCCAGTGACTTTTTTCTTTACCCGAAGGTAATGGAATTATTGAAAGGAATTTATTTTGGTGAAATTCAGGGCACCAAGAGTAATATGATGATAGCTCTGATGGCCATTTCAGAAAAAGAGTTCCAAAATTACTTTGAAGGGTGAACTAGGCACTGGTTTTGGTGCATAGCTTCCCAAAGGGTGTATTTCAAGGCTGACCCTAGTAATAATTCAGCACTAAGGTACATAGCACTTTTTCTAGGACAAGCTCTCGAACTTAAAATGAAGCACATAGAGGTTAAGTGGCTTGCCTAAATCTACTCAGCTTGTACATAACACAGCTAGACTTCAAACTCAAGCCATCTGGTTCTGTAGCTCATCCTCTGAAATGGTAGTAAACTAAATATTTGATGAACAGTGTAGGATAAGCCCTTGGAAAAGGAGCTCCATGAAATTTGTGTTAGTTTTGTACCCCCTTCATTGTGGTGGAATTACATATTTTTAGTAAATTTATATATCTAGTGTAGTGTGCTTACCTAGTATATGGTGTAGTATATTTTAATTGTACAATATATCTGGGAATGTTCAACACATTAAATTACTTGCAAGTTTATATATGAGGTGGGAACTATCCAAGAACAAAGAATGTTATCCATTCAACTTTGAAGCCAGTGTTCTCAATGAGAGACCATCCAGAACACCCGTATAGCTTAACAATGTTGGATTATTACTCAACTGCAATAAGGGAGAATTTATACCATGGGAATGGTGGTGATCTCAGTAAGTGGCTGTTAGAAGGGACTTAATATAAAATTTGGGTTTGGTAATTTGGAGAGGGTTCAAATAAGCAAGACTTTCCACTGGATTAGGTGTTGTCAGGAAGGAAATGGGACAAGTCTATGAATGTGTGTGTGTGTGTACATCTTAATCTTACCCAGAGTACTGGAGGAATGAAGCCAGGCCAAAGTTGTGATTGGAAAAGGAGCAGCATTCACTCATATTAGCTAGAATAGGGAGATGTTTGGTCATTTTTGTGGTTTAGGAAAATTTCATTATTTTGTCTACGTTCAGACATGATTACACTGATTTTGTTTTTTGTCTTTTTATTTTTATTTTTATTTTTTGAACTGAGCTGGAGGCCTCACCACTTTCGGGAAGCATACCCCAGTTCAGCATGTGGGTCCGCCTGGGCCGGGGCAGGGATTTGATCCTCGGTCCCCAGGACTTCAAAGCGAGCTCTTAACCCGCTGAGCTCTATCCCAGCTTTCCTTATTTTTTGTCGTGATCCATATGGTCACAGAGTGGCCTCATCTGATGTTTGTTGATTTTCTGTGAAATTGTTTATGTTCAACAGAATCTCAAGGCCTCCCTGTATGCCAGGTCAGTTCCTAGCTGTTGGGTTCCTTTTCTTCTTGTTAGTTTTATTATTTCACTTGTAAACTAATTAGTTGCATTTCAGACAAAAAGTGAAAAACATACATAAGCCTCACTCCCCCCAAAAAGAAAGTTTAAGCTACTTAGAAACCAGAAAATAATAAGATTTTTAAAATACTTTATATTTTTGTTGAATATCTTTGCAGACATTTATATTCTTATTTATATATGTTTTTCTAAGTAAGCTATAGTATTCATATACTTATTTTTTTTTTACCCTAGGAATTTTATTTATTATTTCATTGTACCTGTGTGCCTGTTGTACAACAGAGAATGTTAGGGTTAGTGTCATTGGATTTGTGATTCTGTCATTGTTATAAATGTCTGTAATAGTGTTCAGTAATCTGTATTTAGTGATTTTATTATCCCTAGCTTTTTTAAGTGCATATGTTTGTAAATGTATGTTTCTATACGTAGACATAGATGTACAATATAGTGTGCAAAGATAAAGAAGTGTAGGCAAGAGAGCCAACACATTTAGTATAAACTAGATCAGGAGACTTGAATGTTGGTAACTACATGGGTTCTAGTGTTTTAAATAGTAAATACATACTTTTTTTCTGTGAGGATACAGAAAACATAGACCCGAGTCCTGGCACTTGAGCGTAGAGTGCCATTTATAAACATTTCAGAATGTTTCTTAATCTTTAAAATAGTATCTTTACATGGCATCTGAAGAAACAAAATAATGTGTGAATTAATAGGACAGAGTAATAAACATGTTCTTCAACACATGTTTTAATAAGATGATGATTGGTATTTAGTTTCACTGCATATTCTTCTTGTCATTGTCTTCCTGTATATAATACTTTTTTGAAATCTAGGTAGAGAGTGATATTTTCTCTGCATACCTAAAAATGGATATGCTAATTAAGTCTCTTTACACTAGTTCATATAATCTACTTGCATTAGGTGAATAAGGAGACCAGTCCATCCTTGTGTATATTAAAAATCATTAGAAATTAAACTCTTCGTTAACTGGAACTGAAGCAACTGGCAAAATTTCAAGCCGGTTGTTTGGGACTGCCAGTTACTTGAGTTCTGATTAATGGAGAGTCTTCTTAATGTTTATTCAGCATCCACCAATCCCCGTGGGTGTCAGTTAACTGATAATCCACTGTATAAAAATTTGTCTGATGTATATTAACTTTAGTGAGTATTTTCTTTAAAAATTTTATCTGACAATTTTATTGAAATTGAAACATTTACCCTCTTTCTCAGGTATTAGTTATATTTGTGTACATTTAAAAGTTATCTTCTGTCTTTTTACCCCCTGTTCTTTACTTAGAAAAAATGACCTTAACTCATAATTTCACTTTTATCTCTTAGTACTTTGTTCCACTTGAGAACCTCCAAAAGCTCTGAATTATGACTGAGTAAATAGAAGATTTAGTTTTCCTGTCAAATTAGCATAGAGGAAAATGGAAGAGAATTTTTGAGTAGACTTAGAGAACTACTTACTACTGTATCTATTTGTTTTTTAATGTGCCATTTGTGCTCATATCTAAAAAGGTCTTGAAGTACTTAATGCTCTTGAAAAGTCCCCAAAATCTATTATGGAAAATCCTGTAAAAATCTCTGCTTACCTATCTTCTCTAATTAAGGCAGCACTTTTTTTTTTTTTTTTTAGCTTAGCATTCAGTTTAAGTTATAGCCTGAATACCTAATGCATATTATGTTAAATAACAACAATTAAATTCAGATTTTTATAAGTTGGAGATTTATCAAAATGTAAATTAAGGTAGCTATATTTAAACTTGTGAACATTAAAAAACTTTTATATCATATGCCATACTAGGAAGAGGGCAGTGTCCCTGTGTTCAGACTTTACACACACACAAACACACACACACATGCAATAATTGCAGTACAAGGCAGACAGAGATATAGAAGGTATCAAAATATTGTATGAAAATACTGGAGATTTAATAATTAACAGTTTGGGATAAAAAAAACGATGTTATAGAAATTAAGGGCAAGATACTAAGCAGTAGAATTCCTTTTTGTTTAAATCTAGAGTTAATTGCTTTTCTGTCTCTTGGCTAAGATCAAGTATAAATCTTGAGTTAAAATAATAGATATGTTAGGTAAAATTGCCTTTAAAAGTTGCTTTATGTTAAAATAGATATATTTTTTTAATTAGTATTTAATTATTTTCAAGTTATCTCATATTCCTTAAAAGTGTTTAATTGCGCTTTCCTCCCCATTTTTTCTTTCTTGGGCAGCTTTTCACAGATGGAATCACAAATAAACTTATTGGCTGTTACGTGGGTAATACAATGGAGGATGTAGTCCTGGTGCGAATTTATGGCAATAAGACTGAGTTGTTAGTTGATCGAGAGGAGGAAGTGAAGAGTTTCCGAGTGTTACAGGCTCATGGCTGTGCACCACAACTTTACTGTACCTTCAATAATGGACTGTGCTATGAATTTATACAGGGAGAAGCGTTGGATCCAAAGCATGTCTGCAACCCTGCTATTTTCAGGTACATTTTTTTTTTCTCAATGATTTTTCCTTTCGAAAAGTAAGAATATTACATGCACTGAGAAAAAGTGGTATTTGACTCAATGTTGTATCTTTCTTATTGCTAAGTTACTCAATTGCTCACATTTTCAGAGTTCTTGCTTATTAAGATTCTTTTAATTCTGTTAAAACGTCTTTATATTATTTAAATTTTTTATTATCTAATGTGTTACATTTTTTAATAAGAATGTTTTGTATTTACTTAATCATTTTTCAAAAATTGCTGTCTTGTAAAGTGTTCTTTCTACTCTTAAAAACTAGCAAATGATCTTGATTTGAAAACAGCAAGTTCATTTATAGTTTAAACCAGAGTTCTTAAACATTTTGGTCTCTAGACCCCATTACAACTCTTTTTTTGTTTTAAAACTTTATTTATTTAAAATTTATTGTTTGAGAGAAGGTGAAAGAGAGATGGGGGAGTGTCCATAACAGTCTCCATAGTTGCATGTCATTAGTTTTCTACATAGTTTCATTCCACATGTGGACTCAGGACTGCGCAGGGCAGAAACTGGCCAGAGGTCTCCTGCGTGGGAGGCACACTCCCTTGAGCCTGGAACCTCCCACATAGGAAGCACACGCGGGGCGGGAGCTGAATTGGTGTCCTCCCACATAGGAGGCTCGCCCCAGTGAAAACTGAATTGGGGGCACAACCCAGTATAGCATATGGGTCTGCACAGGCTAGGGCTAGGATTTGATCATCAGACCCTGGGGCTGCCAGACAGAGTGCACAACTTGTTGAGCCATCCCAGCATCCCGCTAAACTGTCTTTTATTTTTTTTAAAGATTTATTTATTTATTTATTTTATTATTATTATTTTTTAAATTGTTTTTGACAGAGAGAGAGAGAGAGAGAGAGAGAGAGAGAGAGAGATACAGAGACAGAGAGAGAACTGATCTGGGGGAACTCCCCAGTTTAGCAAATGGGTCCACATGGGCCGGGGCCAGGATTCAGTCCTCTGTCCCCGGCGCTGCAAAGTGAGAGCTTAACCCACTGAGCCATCCCGGCTTACCCTATTTTTGTTTTTTAACAGAAAGAGAGACAGACAGAGAGAGATAGTGAGAAGGGGGAGGGCCCAGAGCAGCTTCCATAGTTGACAGCCTTAGTTTTCCATATAGCAGGGGTGGCAAACCTTTTGGCAATTGAGTGCCAAAGTTTATGAAATAAAAGTATACTTGCTCGACTCGCGTGCCAACCCATCGAGTGAGATAGAGTTATCGATTATTTTTATGTCTATAAGAGCATACCGGTAAACAATTTTTGAAATGGTATTCACAGCTCCGCGTATCGAGATAATTGCTCCGCGTGCCACTTTGGGCACGCGTGCCATAGGTTCGCCACCCCTACCATATAGTTTTATTCCACAGGTGGGTGTGGGGCTGCGCAGGGCAGGAACCGGGCCTGGAGCCTTCCACATAGGCCCCGGCAAGAACTGAACCGGGGGCACACACCAGTTCAGCATTTAAGTCCACATGGGCCGGGCCTGGGATTTGATCCTCGGGCTCTGGGGCTGCAAAGCGAGTGCTTAACCTGCTGAGCCATCCCAGCTTCCCTAAAATGTCTTTAATACACTAAATTTCAATTTTCATTTGAACTGCTGGCAGTTGGGACTTGTCTTCTGGTCATATTTAGGAGATTCTCACTTTTACTCTGTAGTCACGGGAAGGAAACTGGACACCTGGGGCACTTTTTTCCCCCTCTTTCAGTGATAGTGGAAAATATGGAATCAGAAGTCATGTGAAATTCTTTACTAAGCCTTATGATTCTGTCACTATGTACACTGTGAAGCCAGGTTGCTTTAGCTTTGTGAACTGTGTAAATTTGGGCATATTAAACATTTTGTGTCTCACTTTCCTTGTCTAAATAATGGGAATGATAATAGTATCTATCTCCAGGATAGGCCCCAGCAAGAACTGAACTGGGGGCACACCCCAGTTCATCATATGGGTTTGCATAGTCTGGGCCTGGGATTTTGATCCTTGGGTCCCGGGGCTGCAAAGTGAGCACTTAACCTGCTGAGCCATCCCAGCTTCCCTGAGAAAAAATATATTAAAATGACGGTGGTGATAATTAATACTGATTTAGCACTTAATATGAGCTAGATACTGTTCTGAACACCTATATAAATTAGTAAATTTAACTCATGGCAGTTCTATTGGATAGGTAATATTATAATTCCATTTTAATAGATGAAAATAGTGCAGAGATCTTTAGTAATTTGCCCTAGGTCACATGACTAATAAAAGTGTATCCCAAAAGGAATACTAATAACAATTGAGTAAATATTTCTGAGTAAAGGACATAAAATATAAAGGAAAATAGTAATGTCTTTGTTTTACCATTTATGAAAAATGAATAGAATCAAGAAGAAAATGAATGCAGACTCCTTTCTATATGTTGATTTCTGATAAGTATGCATATAATGAATTGGTAATCATTTACGATAGAATTTCTATTTTAACAGGAAAGCTTTTTGTAATTGATTTTTTTTTTAAGATTTACTTCCTTGTTTTGACAGAGAGAGACTGGAGGGACAGAGAAGGGAGAGGGCCCAGAGCGACCATAGTTGCACGCCATCAGTTTTTCCACATAGTTTTGTTCCTCATGGGTGGGTGCAGGGCTGTACAGGGCAGGAATCCCACATGGGAGGCATACCCCTGCAAGCCAGGACCTCCCACATAGGAAGCATGTCCAAGGGCCTCCTCCACATGGGAAGCTTGCCCTGGCCAGAACTGAACTGAGGCCCACCTGGAAAGTACACTCCAGGTCAGCATATAGTCCACATGGGCCCAGGGCTGGGACTGGGACTTGATTCTCGGACTCTGGGGCTGCAAGATGAGTATTCAACCTGCTGAGCCATCCTGGCATCCCCATGATTGATTTTTTAAAGAAGAATAACTACAGTTTTTTTTTTACTTTTAAATTTTATTTTGTTCTAAATTAATTAGTTTTTGATTACAAACACTGAAGTTTTGTCATGGCCCACTTTACTATTTTGATACAATATCACAAACATGTTTGCATTAAATTGAGCTTGTCCAACCTGCGGCCCACAGGCCAAATGCGTCTCAAGATGGCTTTGAATGCAGCTCGACACAAATCATAAACTAAAATTTATGAACATTAACATTTTGTTTTTTTGTGATTTTATTATTTTTTTAAGCTCATCGGCTATCATTAGTGTTAGTATTGTTTTGTGTGTGGCCTAAGACAGTTCTTCCAATTGGCTCAGGGAAGCCAAAAGTTTGGGAACCCCTGTATTAAATCAACTATAAGAGTACTGTCCAGAAAGAGTCTAATCATATAGTATGAATAATAGAGGCATTTATGGCTGGGTTTTTTTTGGGAGTGGGGCAGCCCTTGTATGACATTCTGGAAAAGGCAAAACCATAGAGACAGTAAAAAGATCAGTGGTTGCCAAAGGTTGCAGAGAGGGGAGGGGTGAATAGATGGAACAGGATTTTTTAGGGTAGTGTATATATCTATATGATGTGGTGCCTGACTGTCATAAATTTGTTCCAACCCTTAGAATCTATAACACCTAATGTAAACTATGGTCTTTGGGTGATGATTGAGTTTTTCCGTTGTAAGAAGTATACTACTTTGGTGGAGGAGAGGGTGATAATAGCAGAGGCAATGCATGGGAGGGGGAGCAAGGTGTATATGGGGAATTTCTGAACATTCCCTTAAATTTTACTATGAACTCCAAAAAGTATATTAAAAAAGACTTTCTGTGCATTCATTTAGATCTACTTTTTTAGAATTTAGTCATATTTTGGTACTGAACTGCTTTGAAACTCGTTGAATTTGGTACTTGATGCATTTTTACATGAAAATTTTGTCCTGGTACTTGTTGTTTATTTAGTACTTGATGTACAATTTAGAACTTTTTGGTATCCATTGCCTCGTGACTTGCTGCCTTTTCTAATGAAAACAAAGGGTCATGTGTTCATCATGTGTTAGCTCTTGCCTAGTGTCTATCCCCTTGCCATTTTCTCTGATCATTTTGTGTATTTTTGGTTTGGGAGTGCATTAAATTTACATTATTCCATATGGGAAAAATTTGTTTGGTACTTGTTGCACCTCCCAGAACCAATTAATGTCGAGTACTGAGGTACCACTGTATATACCGTATTTTCCGGCGTATAAGACGACCGGGCGTATAAGATGACCCCCTAATTTTACAGTTAAAACATAGGTTTAGGCCTGTATTCGCTGTATAAGACTACCCCCCACTTCCGAGGCTGTAGTCTTATACAGCGAATATAGGCCTAAACCTATGTTTTAACTGTAAAATCAGGGGGTCGTCTTATACGCCCGGTTGTCTTATACGCCGGAAAATATGGTAAATATATAAATGCTACAAAAATAGGCATATACATTTCATAAAAAAAGTACTGTTAGAAACCAACACCAGTACTTTCAGTTAAATTTTATGACAGCTTAAAATAAATGATATGTTGAACTGACCCACAATTTTGAAAAAGAGAAGCAAAATGGAAGCTGAGAAAAGAAGCCAACGAAAATGATAGGAAGGCTTTGTAATAATAGAATATAGTTAGTATGACTAGTAACCCTTACTATTTAACTTATTTTGCTTTTAAATGTATTTTAGATTATGTTCAGATAATTCTCTAATGCATCCGTTTCCACACATTGGTATGCGAACCCCCAACGATAAGGGTACATGCTGGGCTGCTGTTCAGGGGCATGTGAAAAATAATCAGTAATGGTGAAAAAACAAGTAAAGTTAAAAAATACAAAATGTTAGTTATGGAACAATAAAAGTTAAGTTCGAATCACCATTAATGGAGACACTTCAAAATTAGATCATATTAGTGAATGATTGGTGAGGGCATTGCTATTAACCTTCCTCCATACAGCTCTTCTACCAATCATTACACAGTCTCAGAACAATCCATTTATGACGTTTCTAGAACTTCCCCAAACATAAATACTTCCATAGCCTGACTGTTTGATCAGTTTAGTTATTGACTGAGTAAAAGTAAGTACATTGTCTTTAATCATGATTCTTTTTAGTACATTTTTAATTTAATGTTTAACATAGTTTCAGTTATTGTCAGTGACTGTTAAGCCTGTCAGGTTTTTTTTACACCTTTGTAAACATAAATACCCTAATAAGCTTAATGCAAGTCCAGATTTATGACTGTATCTTTTATCTTTTGAGCCTGATTTCAAGAAACTAAGTGCATCAAAGGAAGCTCAATGATCAATCTCACCAACAGTATTTGAATCAACTAGTGATCTGCATAGCAATCATTATAGACTTTTCAGATAACAATAAGTTTGTTAAATACTTGATCATCATTATCAATATTTAACTGTTACAAATATTCTGAAATTAAAAATTTGTGGTTTGTACTTCTAGTGTAGTAAATTTTTCTTTCCTAACTTATTACCTCATTTCCATTATTTTACATTAAATTAGGCATGGAACAAAAGTGTCAGTATTTAAAAACAGTTTTTAAGAACAAGGAGTATAATTTATAGAAATAGGTTTGAAAGGGTACACAAGTGGAAAAAGGTTGGGAACCGCTGCTCTAATGACATAGGAGGTCTGACAGTTAAGTTTGTGAACTTGCCACTATGCACTTAACATTGGCAGCACTGTACAGATAACTTGGTAAGATTTCATAACTGGTATATCAGTGTCACACAACTGTGTTTGTGTCGATGTGTGGTGGTGTCTTGCTTGAATGGTGGTCATTGTGTGGTTTTGTGTGCCATTGTAAGAATGTTGTAACTTGAATTAGAGCAATGAACAAACATTTAAATTTCTTGTAGTACATTTGGCAAGAGTGGAAGTGAACTCGGACATGTTAGTCCAAGTTGATGGGGATAATGCCATGAAGAAAAGCGCAGTGTACAAATGGATGAAATGCTTTTCTGAGGGGCGAGAAACTTATCACTGACGAAGAGAAGTCAGGGCGGCCAGTAACGAGCAGAACTAACTAAAACATGGCAAAAATTTATTGTGCGTCAAAATCATCAGCTGACTGTGAGAAGCATAGCAGACCAAGTTAACATCGGTAGAGAAACAGGAAAATCTTAACTAAAAATCTTGGCATCAGAGAGGTGTGGCAAAAACGGTCCCAAAGGAGCTCACTGATGAACAAAAAGCAAAGGAGAGTTGAAGTTTGCCCAAGACCTTTTGGAGAGGCAAGACATTGTTTTGGGCCATTTTATCACTGGTGATGACGTATGGGTGTACCAATACTGTATCCTGAACCAGTGTCAAAGTGCACAATGAAAATCAGCCCATTCTCCCCTACCAGAAAAGTTCTGTCAGTTTACATCAAGAGTCATAATAATGTTGGTAACCTTTCTGGTATCAGAGGGATTGCTCATTATGAATTTGTACCAACTGGACTAATTGTCAACCAAGTTGACTATTTGGAAGTGCTGAAAAGGCTGTGTGAAAACAACATGACCTTTTTGCCAACAACTCATGCATGGCTTATGTGTCACGACAATGCACCAGTTCACATGGCACTGTCTGTGAGATAATTTTTAGCCAGTGAACAAATACTGTAATTATATTGGGACACCCTCCCTACTCACCTGATCTGGCCCCAAATGATTTTTTTCTTGACCTGATGATAAAGGAACTATTGAAAGGAAGACATTCAGGAACTTAGGGGTAATAACAACGACTGTTCTGATGGCCATTCCAGAAAGAGTTCCAAACTTGCTTGAAGGGTGGACTAGGCGCTGGCATAGGTACACAGCTTCCCAAGGGGACTACTTCAAGGGTGATCATAGTGATACTCAGCAATGAGGTATGTAGGACATTTTTTAGGATGAGTTCGTGAGCTTAATCTTAAGTCAAATCTCATATTTAAGCAGCATGTTTTGTTAATTACTATAAACCACAAAATACAAAAAGAAAAACCAATTGAAGAAAAGGCATATTTAAATAATTGAGGTAACTGAATTATAAATGATTTGAAAAAGGCATATGATTTATTTTCAAATATCTACAGTGAAATACTTTTACAAAAACATAAAGTAAGCAGTTAAATGGTTCTGGAGCCCCATGTTGAGGTTAGGTATACAAATTTGGAATGATGTGGTTATTTATTTATTTATTTTAAAGATTTGTTAGGGGGAGAGAGAGAAGGGGGCAGGGCTTAGAACAGTCTCCATAGTTCTACATCATTAGTTTTTTGACATAGTTTCATTCTACACGGGTGGATGTGGGACTGGGGTGGAACTGAACTGGAGGCTTTCCCTATGGAAGGTGAGAACCCTTCCACCATCCTGGCAATTACTAGTTGCCCACCACAGTTCAGCACATGGGTTTGCATGGGCTGGGTTTGGGACTTGATCCCTGGACCTCATGGTTGCAAAGCAAATGCTCAACCTGTTGAGCTATCCTGGCATCCCTGAATGATGTGTTTTTTTAGATTTTCTTTTTTAATAAATGAATTTTGTATATTTATGGTAAAAAGTGGTCTTTGATTTATTAATTAGTAGCGTTACTAATTTGGGTTCAGATGTCACATTTTAGCTGTTATTATTAGGCCAGAATTAGGACTGATTAATCACAACTTCTTGATTGAGCCTTATATCAAAGTCCAAGTACTCTTTTGCTTTGGCTCATTCAGACATATCTACTTGCTTGTATTATGATTATAATATAGAATATCTACTTTAAATATAAAAGACTTTGGGATATATATTAATGCTTGGTTTAGTCTAGGGGAGGAAAAATAATTCAAACAATCCCTGCTTTTCTAGTAATTTATAGTCTGTGGCAGACAATAATCTTGGGAAAAAATAAGTGAAATGATATTTGCAGAAGAAGCTTTTCAAAAAAGTGCAGATAGTTTTCTGTGGCACATTTGGGAAATTGTTTCACTGAAATCACATTTGAACTGGGCTTTAAAAGATGAAGCAGAGCATGGAGAAGGCTGAGGGAATGTGATGATAGGGAAAGACAAGTTGTACCAACTTAATGTTGAAAATTCATCTTACAGAAATTTATTATGATCTGTTTTATTTGAACTCTTCGGTAGCAGTGAAATATTGCAGAGAGCTTCAGAAAATTTTCTTTAGAATTCCAGGGTGTTTAGGAATTTTTTCATCAGGTATTTTAAAAACTTTCCTCAGTGGGGATCCTGCCTGAAGTTTAATTAAAAACCACCCAGCAACAGACATCATGGGAGAAACGAAGTTTAAAATGAATTATTGTACATTTTCAATATCCTACAAAGGGCATAGACTATGCTATTCTTTTGTCCATTCTAACCAGTCAGCACTTAGAGGAGGTACTTAAGAGGTATTTGATGAATTAGTGTCATTATCTTGAAGTAGTTGTATTAATTACACTAGACTACCATAGAATCAATCATACTGCTGCTTTTTTGTTATCCATGCATGAATTAGCGTACCTGTAAATAATTATGAATTTTTTTCACATTATCTTTTTATTTTTGATATCTACTGTTAGTAATATGTATAATATTTATAGTGTTTTTATAAGACTTTTGAAGTGTACTTACTGATTGACCATTAATCTTGTAAATAGAGAAAATAAACGTGTGGTATCAATAAATATGGTACAATATTGTAAATGTATTTCCTTATGATTTCCTTTCTTTTTTTTTTAAGATTTATTTTATTGTTTTTGACACAGAGAGAGACAGAGACAGAGAGACAGAAGGGGAAGGGCCCAGAGCGGTCACCATAGTTGGACATCATCAGTTTTCAACGGTTTCATTCCACACAGGTGGTGGGGACTGGTGTCGCGCAGGGCGGGAACTGGGTTGGGGACCTCTCGCATGGAAAGTGCAGCCCGGAAAGCTGGGGACCTAACTGGGGGCCCGCCCACATGGGAAGCTCTCCCTGGTGAGACCCAAACTGGGGCCATACTTCAGTTCAGCATATGGGTCTGCACAGTCTAGGGCCACGATTTGATTCTCAGATAGACCCTGGGGCTGCAAGGTGAGAGCTTAACCTGCTAAGCCATCCTGGCATCCCCATCCTTATGATTTTCTTTACATTTTCTCTTATCTAGCTTACTTTATTGTAAGAATACAGCATATAATACATATAACTTAATAAAATAAATGTTAATCAACTATGTTATCATTAAGGATTCCAGTCAGCAGTAGGCTAGTAATAGTTATGTTTTTGGGGAGTCAGAAGTTATAAGTGGATTTTGTATTGTGCAGGGGATTGGAGCCCCTCATCCCTGTGTAGTTCAAGGGTCAACAGTAAACAAGAGTTAAGTTCTCAGGGAATGTTTCTGGTCACAAAAAGATCACCAAACTTCTAAATGAAGACCAAAAACATTTCTAGTATTGAGCACCTAGAATACATGTGAGCTACACATATATTTTTAAGAAAAATTTATAAAAACTAAGAGAATTGTTTTTCAACCTGCTTGCTTCAGTTCAGGGTCATGAGTGTCTGGGACATGTCTTGGCAACTGAGTATAAGGTATGAATCCTCCTTGGACAGAACACCCTTCCCTCACACCCCTTTTCACCTAACATGCATATCTTTGGAATGTGAGGAGAAATCGGAGTGCCTGGAGAAAACCTATGCAGACATGGGGAGAATGTGGAAACTCCATGCAGACAGTGGCCTTGCCCAGGAGTTGATTTTTGTTTGTCTCATCACTGTTGAACAAAATGACATTATTTGAGGACCTGGTGTACCACACTGTTTAGGTAACTGTAGCTGTGTAAGAAGTTTTGAAATCAGAATGTGTGAGACCTCCAGTTTTATTGTTTTTTAGGAATTTAGAATTTTGGGATGGATTTTCCTGTCTATGCTAAAAATGCTATTGGGATTTTTATGGAAAGTGCATTGAATTAAATCACTTTGGGTAGTATTGGCATCTTAATATTGTCTTCAATCTACAAACATGTGATGTCTTTGTATTTATTTGTGTAATTTAAAAATTTCAGCAATGTTTTATACTTATCAGTGTACAAGTCTTTCACTTCTTTGGTTTAGTTCATTCCTAAGTATTTCATTTTTGGTACTATTGTAATTGGAATTGTTCTCTTAATTTTCTTTCTGGCTTGTTTGCTGTTAATGTAGAACTGCAAATGATTTTTTTGTTGTTGCTTTTGTGTTCTATAACTTCGTTGAGTTCATTTATTAGTAAAAACTTAATTTTCTTAAAGTCATTCTTTACATATTGCTTGTTCAGGCCCACTTTATCAAAAATTTTAGGTGAGTCTGGAACTTATAGTTTGGGCTTATATAATTTTCGTAGCAAAGCCTAGTTTTTAAGTACATAGGTGCTATGGTTACAATTGAACTATACTTGTTTTTTCCATGAGGATAGTCATTTCATAAATAGATTTTGTTTTCTTGCTAATTTTCCTACAGAAAAGTTAGATTAGGTAGTTCTTAGATTTGAATTTTGTACTTTGAGAAGAGGTTTATATAAGATATGTCTTGTAAAAGAACAGACACTATTTCAAATGGGTGCTTATTTTATAGCAAGGCATTGATTTTATTATAGTCTTCATTAATAGATTTTTAAAAATCCAAGGTACGGTAGATTTTTTTAAAGATGTATTTTATTGTTTTTGACAGAGACAAAGAGACAGAGAGAAGGGGAAGGGCCCAAAGCGTTCCCCATAGTTGTATGTCATCAGTTTTAGATGAGATTTCTGGTTTTGTTTCACATATGTAGGTGGTGGCTGTGAGTGCAGGAACCTGGCTGTGGGGGTCTCCTGCATGGTAGGCACACCCCCTCGAGCCAGGTGCCCAACCAGGGAGGGGCCTCTCCTGCATGGGAAGCACACCCCAGTTCAGAATATGGGTCACATGGGCTGGGGCTGGGATTTGATCCTGGATCCCCAAGGCTGCAAAGCAAGTGCTTAACTAACTCACTGAGCCATTTTGGCTTCCCCCTAAGGTAGATTTTAATCCACCTGACAGTAAACATAATAGTGGGAAAATACCTTGGTCTTATAGTAAATTTCTAAATAGACTCTGAGTCTCTTGCCAAGATAATGACTAATTAATCCATCAAATACCTGTGAAGTACCTCGTAAGTGCTGAGTTGTTAGAATAGAATAGCATGGTCATCACCCTTTGTAGGATAACTTAGTGGTAATGTTTATCAATAGTATTGATAAAGCAGTCTATTATTATTTGCTGCTATTCTGTTTTGAATTTTATAGGAAAATGCTACAAAACATTTTAAATAATGCTCTGAATATATTTTTACCTATTATATAAATATACTATCATGTAATATTAATTTTGCCCCATAATCAGTTCAAATTCTGACTCAGCTCTAGTTATCTACCTTTCTGCCAGAAAACTCAAAGCACTCAAAATTCGTACATGATTTCTCTTCTAGCAGCAATCCATGTACAACAAATTCTATTAATCTATAAAAGTCCTTTGGAGTTATGGTCATATATATTATTCACTTTTGAAGTATTTACCATAGAACGGTCATTCCAGTCATTCCCAACTGAGTAACTTACATTATAATCAGACAACTTCTGAGATCACATTTTACATTTTGCAAATCAGAATTTCACACAGACCTGGGGTAAAACTATAAAAAATGACATTCATTTTTTTTTTAAGTCAAAGTAAATGATAACTTGTTGGTGTTAAATACCTTTTCTAATATGTGAACCTTCTCCTGAATCACCAGTCTCATTTGTTCAGTAAATATTTCTAGAACATAATGTTCTTTTGACATAGATTGTACCTTGCGTTTTATGTAACATGGATTACACCTTTTT
Organism: Craseonycteris thonglongyai; assembly: GCA_004027555.1. NCBI lineage: Eukaryota > Metazoa > Chordata > Mammalia > Chiroptera > Craseonycteridae > Craseonycteris > Craseonycteris thonglongyai. Next base: position 18,915 of record PVKE010030798.1, read on the forward strand.
CAAGTTTTGTCCCAACTTTATCCTTAAAGTTTTAAACTTGCTCTTACTAGCTTAAAATATGTGTCTCTCTCACACATGTATATAACATATGTATGTACTTATGTGTGTGTACATGTGTGTGTATCGCACTCCCCTTTGTTTTGGCTTTATCATCTAGCTTTTCCTGAGTTTCCTGCTGCTTAAATTACCATATATTCATTTGTGCCTATGCGTACATGAGAAATTGGCATATAAATAGATTTCTTTTTTTTGTATTGTTATACATGACTGTAGTCCTGTGGAAGATCAAGCAGCAATTATTTAATTTATATAAAGAAAGGTTTATTTGCTAATTTGTTTGAGAGGTATGAACGAAAGCCTACATACCTAAAAAGGCTAGAGATTTTGATATTTTGGTAATGCATTAGGACTGTTGATTAAGGATGATAATTTGAAAATTCAAACTAACTTGTCTCAGGTATATGTACTAATAAAATCTTCTTGAAGTTAGTTTCAAGTTAGT